>JAVJIF010014356.1:0-162546 GCA_038442645.1 Agave tequilana | reverse complement strand
AAGTATCTGTACAAAAAGAGAAATTAGTTAAATGAATGTGGGCATCGTTTTTTGCAATTCTGTGTTCTCAATAAAATTCATAATTTGATTTGACGTATCAGCATGGTGTATTACTTTTTGAAGCTTAATGATTGTGTCAAATGCCGTCCAAAGTTTGCAAAGGGCTCCATCTGTACTTTTGCCGTGTCAAGATTCTGTTCATTTGCGTAAAATGAGAGAAATTAGTTTACACAAACTGATGTTGGTATTAGTATTCTTTTCTTATTTTTTGTTGAATCCTTGTATCAGAGCTCTAGATTAATGTCATCAGTGAAGGTAGGAAGATAGTAACAGCTCTGGATTGTCAATCAGTGAAGGCAGGAAGATGGTATATTTTAATACTGTATTTTAAAGGTTCAGGTTAGTAGATATTACAATAGATATATGTTAATAAATTACTTTTGGAAGTATTAAAGGGAGTTGTTGGTTTGAGATTTGTTTTTGTGACATGTTCTAGTAGAACTTGGACTAGAACTCAGGCTTTTAAGTGGGATTTCATTAGAACTTGGATTTTGAGAGTACAGAGAATCCGAGTCTAGGTGGAAATCCACAAGTTTTGGAATTCTTTTTGAGGTTGGAAAAATGCCTATTATATTGAAAAGTAATATTTTCATGAGTCTGAGTCTAAGGAGCCAGTGAGGCATGACTCACTGGTAAAAAGATGGGTATAAGTTGTAAGAAGTCTTAAATTCAAGTGCCGATTACAATCTATATAAAAAAGGAAAAAGTCCGAGATTAAGTTTTAATAACCATTAGCACTAGATTTTCAAATTCAAATCTTAGCCTAAAATCAATAACACCAAACTTTGAGATCTTAGAAATTATCTACGTCCAACCCAAGAATCACAAACAAATACCCTATGGAGTTCAACATACAACATCTTAGAAAACTGATATAATCTAAAACTGCACGAAATAAAAAGAACAAAAACAAAATATTAAGGTGACAATACAAAGTTGAAAATGAAAGATGAAAAACTCTCTTTTGCAGAAGTGTTGGATGTATATTGATTTTGGAGGGAAAATTTGAGTTTCCTTCTACTTGCCTTTGATATTTAGTCCCACATTAGATACACCAAGGAAAGTTGAGTTATTAAATACCAAATTTTCTATTGTCTATTGTTATGATTGTTACGCCATGGTCCACCTTCCTGCACGTGCAGAATTGAACTTGGCCGGGCTGGGGTCTGGGTGACGCGCGCCCACGACCTACGGACACGAATGCATAGACCCGACCACGGTTCAGTTCGAACCGGTGGTTTCGGTTCTGACCCGGTTCTGAACAAGCAGTTCCCGGTTCAGAACCAGTTCAAAACACAAATCTCATTTTTGTCAAAACTAAAAAGTTTAGCTTCAAAAGAAACTTTATGAGCATTAAAATCATTTTCAGTATTTTGAAGAGAAAGAAGAAAATTTTCTCTTTCTTTTGTAACAATACTCAATTTATTTTGTAAAACCTCATTTTCTTTTTTAATCTCAAAAACTTCTTTTAAGAATATCATAATTATCTGAAAGTTGTTCAAAAGCTCCTCTTAATTCATCCATACTCCTATTATCACAATGTAAATGAGATTCCGAATTTACTTCAAGAGGATCATCCCCTTGGACCATGAAGCACATGTGTGCGGAATCAATCTAACTTTCGGATCTGCTATCCAAATCTTTTTGGGCACTTCTCTTTTCATTCTTGTGGTATATTCTTCTCATGTTCTTCAATAGGAGTGTAAGTTCTTCATCATCTTTTTGCTCATCATTCGAGGTGGTTAAAGTGGCAACACTTTTCTTCTTAAGCTCTCTTGGGGATGCTTAAAAGCAACACTAAATTTTTGAGGTCACAATCTTCTCTTACCTTCATCTCTATTTCATGGATCTTCAAGTTTCCCACGAAACCGATAAAGTCTATTTTCTCTTTATCGTTGAGCTTTTTAAGGTGATAGCTTTGACTTTTCAAGCTTTAAGAAGTGCTCGAATGTTTTTTTGTACCTTTTGATCATTATTGATAGGCTTACCTAAAAAATGAATCGATTAGTCATAGTAGTGAATCGCGTAAGCATATCATCAATAGATTCACCATCAAGCATATAAAAACTATCATATTGTAAACTAAGAAAATCAATTTTTTCTTTTTCACTTGTGTAGTGACTGCATGAGTGGTGATCAAAGTATGCCAAATATGACATGCGGATGCGCAATTTATTTATAACTCTAGAAATATCTTCGTTAAGAGCTTGCAGCAATGCATAATGAGTTTTAGAGTTGGCATGATATTCCTCAGTGGCAATATTAGACCATGTGTCTCATCATCCTGAGACAAACAAAAGGTTTGGTTATGGCCTTGGCTACACGGATACCCTGGGATTACAAGAAAACGATCATTTTAACTTTTCAAATGGGTAAATTAAGTCCATCGAACATGGGTGGACAATGAATAGTTCTATTGACCATGTGTGTGTAGCAAAAATAGTGATTAGTAAAAATAAGAATCGTCTTACGGTGGTTGAACCGAATATCAAGAGCATCCGCTCTAATACCAATTTAAAATTACCTAGAGGGGGTGAGTAGGTGATGTTCTAATCCAATGCGGAATTTAAAAACTTCAACTAATAAAAAAACTCAAACACACAAATGATAAGTGAAGCTGAATTTCGGTCAAGGGCTCTAAAACTTCTTCTCAAGATATCTCTATAATAGAGTTGAGGTACTTAGTTGCTTTCTTAGATCAAACAAGTGCAAAAATATAAAACTATATCAAGCATAAGCAATAATAAGAAAAGAAGATATAATTAAGATTAAATAGAGTTGAGTTGAGAGAGAGATGAGCAAACACAAATATGAGAAATTTGTCTCGAGATTCAAGCCATTTGCTCTACGTCTCCGTCTTCACCGCAATGAAAATTTTCACTATCTCTACTAAGAATTCAACAATGGATCTACACAGGATCCGAAGCCTCAACTCCGACCTCCAATCCTCTACCCAAGAGGAGAGCACAAAATAAATGATCCGTTACCTAAGAGGATAGCACAAAGCAAATGAAGATTACAATCACTTGATGACCACAGAGATCACAAACTAAGAATTTCTCACAAAACAAGGATCCTATAGGATAGATATAGAGATAATAGTTCAAGTTTATGTGAGAAAAGTAAGAGTTTGAAATTGAAGTTCTTAATAAAACAATTTGAAAAACTTCTCTGAAGATATGAAATTTGTAGCACAAAAACTAATTTCTCCGAAAAACTTATTTCTTGATTTTTTAAATTTTTTTCAAAAACTTAAACTTGAATATAGATTTGAAAATCTTGGCTCAAAACTCTCTAATAGGTCCTATTTATTGGGAATAAGATGAGGCCCCTAGATACTAATTCTAGTGATTAAAAACATATTTAAACCCAAATAAAGTAAATACTAGCAGTTTGGAAATAAAACAAAATAAAAATTCAAAAATTAGCCGTTTGAGGCAATCTGCTGCTTTTAGAAGCAGAGCGGTCGACCACCTAGTTGGTCGCCAATGACTATAAAAATAGACGATGGAGCCAGTGGTCGACCGCCCGGTCGACCGTCCAGTGTAGAGTTTTCTGCTCTGCACAACTAGAGGTCGACTGTCTAGTCAACTGACCTAAGAGCTCCTTAGCCCTTAAGGCCAACAGGACTGAGATTATATTGGTGGGAGATCGTCCGGTCCAGGGGACTTGGTTTGACCAGTACCCTGGATGATGGATTCAATCTCCTTACCATACTGAATACGACATAATCCTGTGGTGTCCCCGATGAAGATTCTTGCTCCGACTACAATCTCCATTCACCTTCTGAGCCCTATACGTCGAGAATCTTGTTCCTAGTGTTAATTTTCGTGAAGAATCTAATATTCCTGTCCCTCTTGCTAAGCAGTTTGGCATTAGCCCTTGTTGCCAGGAGGCTTCTTCCGTAGCTAGAAGCTCTTCCAACTTCTTGGATACTTCACTCTCCTATAGCAAATCTAGATGGTGGAGGGTTACTGAATGCCTACAAGTTCCTCTCTCTTCTCCTTGATATTATTCACAAGATTCTCAAAGTGGTCTTGGTGCCATGACTTGGTTTCTGCCTTTAACTCTTTGACCTTGTTAAATAACCCATACCTCTCGCAACAGGATCACACCTTGGCAAGAAACTCTTTATGTTCAGGTTTTCTCCACATGGCTTTGAAACTCAAGCCTATGCGCCATTGCCTCGAAGGTTATTGTAGCTCACTAGGATAGGATAGTGATCATTGCTCACTGTAGGTAGGTGATGAATTGAGGCTTCTTTGAATAACGATATCCACTCCGGAGTACCGTAGGCTTTGTCAAGCCTCTCTATGATATGTGATTGGGAGATTCTGTCTCCTCTTTTAAAATACCGCAAGCGCACGGTCGGTTGTTGTAGCGTTGAGGGTCGGTCCACAGGGAAGTGTGTTTCTTGTGATCCTAATACGATTTAAGCGAATTGGTTGGGAAAAATAATAAGTTGGTGTGAACTAAGTTATCAAAGAGAAGGGTCATGCACCTAGGGTAGAATCCCCTAAGATATTGTTCATGTGGTGATATTTATCTCTCAACTTAATAATTACACAATAATAACTTCTTGTTTCAATGATATAAAATCCTAAATCTTTAGTCCTAAGCACAAGATATTAAATTTAATCGAATATTTCATCAAAGTAACTGAGATAAAATAAATCAACAAATAAGAAAAACTCTAAGCATGGAGAATCGATTTATTAAACATTTCTTGTCAAAATTTTAAATTTCTAGCAATTTTAATTTTATTGATTAAAAAAATTTAATGTGTTTTCATATTTTATATGAGAGATTTAATATTCCACCACAATCTCATAGCCTAAGTTTATCATCCTAGGCACATAAAGAGGGTTTAGTTACGCATCGTATAACAACTAACACAATAATCTAACAAAGAAAATATTATAAAGTCTGCTTATAATTATTTGCAGCAAATAAATGACTAAAATAACTATGCCAGACTAACCAATTATAGAGAATAATTAATTAAATAAAATAATTAACCTAAACTAATAAGGACCAAAGCACGAGTTACCTGTTCTCACGCTGCTACAGTAGCCCCACCTCTCTGTTGGCTGCCCACTTCCTTGATCCGTGTGAAACCCACGCTGCCTCGGGCCCCCGCGCCTTTGTACAGGTGCCTTGAAGACGCGCCTCGGGCCCAGCGCTGGGGCACCTGGGCGCCTGTCAGCGCCTTGTTTACAGGCGCTTTACAGCGCCTATTGATGTGTGCGCCTACCTGGGCGCCTAGGGCTTAGCCCCTTTTTTTCTTCTTTTTTTTTTCCCTTCAGAGGCGCTCAACAGAGCGCCTCATGCCTCTTTCACTTTTTTTTCTTTTGTTTTTGTGAGAGAAAGAGAGAGAGGGGAGAGAGAGAGAGTTTGATGAATCAGTCAATCATAAGATGAACAATAATAATGGTAACATGAACGAGAATCTGCAGAAAGAAGAAAGAGAGAGGGCCTAAAATTCAGATCTGAAAATTTACGTACAGATGAAAGAAAAATTAGCCCCCCCAAAATCTTAGCCTTACATGGCTATTTATAGACTTAGGGTTTTGATTATTTTACATAAAAGTCCAAAAAATTACTTAATTATACAGAAAAGCCATCAATGTAAAATTACACTAAAGCCCTTAAACTTTACAAAATTACGTTTTTGCCCCAACTGGCTTCAAACTTCTCCAAATTGACTGTAGATTTATTTAATATCCATTTTGAGCGTGGTGGAGCAGCACCAGCAGTGCCAAACATCCCATCTCGCTTTCAATCTCCTATTACACATTTTCAGTCTCCGGAGCACGCTTTTATGGTCCAGTTTTCTTTTGATAACTCACTCTGCAAAACACCACTAAAAATACCCGAATAGCATTATTTATAAACAAATGGTAGATAAATATGGGTATGAAAATGTGAAAAAAATCGTGCTGATCAAATACCCCAATACTTCTGCTAGTCCTCGAACAAAATTAATAAAAAGAAAACACAAACAAAATAGAAAAACTAAACTATCCTAACTCACTTTTGTAGGAATTACGGTTGCACTTAGCATGTGCAACAAGCCGTTAAATCCCTAGGTTACCCTAAAAGACGAATTTTATCTCGTGAGTGTTTTCAGTGGATTACACCACAAAAATCCATAAAAGAATGAGATTAAAGAATAAATAAAAGTAAAGTAAGGATAACCAAAAATAAGAAATAAAAAGTTATTATTATAATTATATATATATCACTTAACTTAACCAGTTAGTAAGATCATAGGTTTCCAAGAGTTTCATTTTCAAGTACGACCTCGATTTAAGAAATCATATCGGCTATAAAATAAAGCTTGCTATAAAATAAAGCTTCAAATCTAAGACTGTAACGCCCCGATTCCACGAATACGGGGACGTCACTGCAACGTATATACGTAGGTCAGAACTACCCTCCCGTATATACGCTAAGCATCAGTACAAACAAGAATCAGAGTACGGAAGCAAATGGTGCATTATACATTCCAACACATGTATACAATTACAGAATTATCACCAGAGTGATTACAATATTACATGAATATCATATCACTAATATGCGCAAATGCGAGAGTACAAGGAATATACATAAATGAACAGTATAAAAAGGAGCTCGCATACAAGTATGCAAGGAACTGTACAAGTGAAGAGCATAAAAGAGCACTCACGAGTTTGCTAAGGGAAAACTCGAGAGGCACAAAGGGGGTCTGAAGGATGGAGCTCCGAAAGGTCGGCTGAAGATCCACGCTACTGCTGCGTTACTCTGAACACACGCTCCTAGCTCCAAGACCTGGACGTGAGAATCCAGGGGAGTCAAATGATACTCCCCAGGCGAGTGGTGAAGCAAAACCAAGTGGCGAAGCAGGGTGAGCACAATAATGCATATAACAAATGATATCAAGTAGGAAATACTCAGGAGGTAGATAGGTTCGAGCAGGTATGAATAGATATGGCATGATAATCATAAAACAGAAATCAGAATAAAAACAAGGACGAGCTACAAGGTAGTCATATCATAATACTCTTAAAACATGAAATCCGATATAAAGTCCGGGAAAAGCAAATACGGTAAGGCACAGCACAAATTCATAGCTATTTAAGATGCAGGCTTTGGTATGCGTCCCATTCCACATACCTCTACTTACAACTTAAAGAGCCGGTTATTATGACACTTTATTATTACTCGTCTTACCCATATATCTAGGTATGTGGCTTGGTGTACGGCCAACTCACATACATCCATATATAAGCAAGTCGAGGTTGTTATTGGAAATCAGCGGTTGTATCAACGAACTATGTTTACAGTGGGTCCCGTACATACCCGGGACCACGGCCCAGGATTGTTCCGTTGCATGGAAACGGAAGCCAGCCGCAAGGCTAAACAGGAGGGACTTATGTATGCCCTATAATAACAGGAATAAGGGAGCCAGCTCTCCCCTCGGTCCCCTGGAGGCCCTCAGGTCAGACGGAACATGATTGTACAATATACCTAATACCACTGTAAACACGAACACATATCGATATCCGCATGTTTCCCCCGACCCAATATAAGTTGGTCCTTTTTAGGATTCATTAGTTTAATTATCACCTTACGGGAAATAACAGGAAATGGACATGATCAGGAAATCAGGAGTACATAAGTACTATATAGTCAGGTCACTGCATACAAAGCAGGAAAACAAGTCACTGATCATGATACAGGATAATAAGGTAAGGTTCCCGTAAAGGTGATAATCACAAGTCATGTCATCATGCTGGGTGTCAAGTGATAGCATGACAGAGTGGTGATATCTAGTAAACAACCAAGCATATCAAAGGATTGATAATAGTCTGGGTAAGTCATAATATAACAAAGGTCTTACCAAGTGGTAGCATGCCAGGTGGTCAGGTGATAATACACTAGATGGTCAGGTGATATACATGTGTTAAATAAGAGCATGCAACCGAATAGTCTGAGGTAATGGTATGGCAAGGTAACATAAAAGTAACCCAAAGTACAACGACCACGAAGGGTCGGCCACGCATAGCATAAAGCAATAAAAGATATAAAGCATGAAATACAATACATGAAGACTAGAGCGAGAACACTATCATAATCAATGGAATGGTAAAGCAAGAGGGTAGCGAGTGAGAACACTCGCCTGAGTCACCAATATACCGAAATATCCGAAATCCACGGAAGCTTGGGATGCGCCACAAAACCTGATATAAATATGTAGAGTGAAGAGGAGAGAGAAAGTGAGAAGGGAAGATGATGTTTGTCAAGTGACAAGTCAAGTAACACCAACATATGATATAAGTCTAGAGGATAAGGTTCATAGTCAAGAAAGGAATCAACTATGACAGACAGGCAAAGTTAGTCGACTAGGATGGAAGAGTAGTCGACTAATAGTGGAGTTAGTCGACTAACAGTAGGGTCTGGTCGACTAAAACTGTGTAACAGAGAGTTGGGTTTGGTTTCAGGGAATAGTTAGTCGACTGGAGTAAATAGGTAGTCGACTAACAGATACTCTAAGTCGACTAATAGTATGGTCAAGTCGACTAGAACTGGGATACAGAAAGTTGGGGTTTCTGATTCAGGAAGAGTTAGTCGACTAGGGTCAAAAGTGTAGTCGACTAAGGGTCTCTAGTCGACTGGTAATTTGGTATAGTCGACTAAAATTGTGTTTCCAGAAATGGTTACGTTTCAACTAAGGGTTTCTAGTCGACTAATCTATAGGTCAAGTCGACTAGTCGACTGGGAACAGCACACAGGACAGATTTTCTAGGGTTTTGAAAGTAAGACGCGGGGGTTCGCAGACGCGGGAGTTAGCGTCGCGAGAATAACAGACACGGGAATCACAAACGCGGGAATAGCAGACGCGGGGCTCGCGTTGCAGGAAATACCAGACGCGAGAAATAGCGTCGCGTCGCCAAGGTGCCACAACGCGAGGCTCGGGGCCTGCGTTTAAGTCAGGGCATGAGAACGCGGACGCGAGGATAAACTCCGCGTCACGCCAACAAGGATAGAACACAGACGCGGGCACTTAGCTTCGCGTCGTGCCGATACAATAACGCGAAGGCCGCGTCAAGAGAGGGCGCCCGCACGCGGGGGTGAGATCCGCGTCGGCAATTAATCGGAGAATAGAGAGAGAGGATTCAGGAGAGAGAGAGAGAG
The DNA here is from genome assembly GCA_038442645.1 of Agave tequilana. Classification (NCBI taxonomy): domain Eukaryota; kingdom Viridiplantae; phylum Streptophyta; class Magnoliopsida; order Asparagales; family Asparagaceae; genus Agave; species Agave tequilana. The sequence goes on along the minus strand of JAVJIF010014356.1, from coordinate 153,306 downwards.
TCCAAGAGAGAGAGAGATTTCCAGGAGAGAGAGAGATTGGGGGGACCCAGGAGAGAGAGAAAACAAGGGGGGCTGCTGCCCCCCTCTGGTTCCCGCACAGCACCCCCTGCTGGGGGTGCTCGGACAGGTCGCCGGCCAAGTGGCGGCGCCGGGCGGCGCCGGCCACCGGCAGAAGAGGAGGGGGCGGCGCTGCCCCTCAACAGAACAAGGAGGGGGGCTGTGCCCCCCTCCAGCAGAGAGAGAGAGAGAGAGGGGGGGGGGGCTTTGCCCCCCTCCAGCAAAGAAACCAGGGGGGCTGTTGCCCCCCTGCAACAGAGAGAGAGGGGTTTGCCCCCCTCTCTGGCCACGCACAGGGCCCAGGCGGGCCCCTCGGCCGCCCACGGCCGCCGGCAAGGCGCCGGCGGCGCCCGGACTGGGGTGGCGCCGGCCACCCCAAGGAGAAGAAGGAGGGGGCTGCTGCCCCCTCCACAACTGCGCACAGGGGGCCTCAGGCCCCCTGGTCGCGCCCAAGGCCGCCGGCCTTACGCCGGCGACGGTCTGACCTCTCCGGGGCAGCGCCGGAGGAGAGAAGGGGGGTCCGGCGATGGAGGTGGTGGCCGGATCGAAGGCGAGGAGAAAGAAAGAGAAAAAGGAAAGAAAAGAAAAGAAAAAAGGAAAGGGAAGAAAAAGAGAAAGAAGAAGGAGTTGGCCGGAGTTCGAGGGGGTCTCTCGTCGGCGTCGTGGTGGCCGGAGACGCCGGCGGGCCGGTGATGGGGCTCGGTTGGGTGTCGCCCACGCAGGAGAGGAAGAAGAAGGAGAAGAAGAAGAAAAAGGGAAGAAGGAAAAAGAGAAAGAAAAGGAAAAAGGAAAGAAAAGAAAAAGAAAAGAGAGAGAGAGATTGATGGATGGGAGAGGGGGTGGTGTCACCCACGTGGGGCGCGTGGCTGCTGGAGTCGGTGGGAAAAAGGAAGGAAAAGAAATGAAAAGAAAGAAAGAAAGATTCAAAAAAATAATAATATAATAATAAGGTTGGAAAATCGACTGTTCCCAAAAAATCCCCAAAAATACCCGGAGGTAGAAAACGTCATCCTGATGAATAATATGAAATCGGTTTCAGAAATAAAATCTCATTTTCAAATTAAAAATCCAGAAGCCAACCGCCGATACCGGTTTACCCCGGGTCGGCCGGATTTTGATAAATTCCGAAAAATCCCAGAAAATGCATTAAAGAATAAATATGGTTTTAAGAAGTAAAGTGAAAGCGGAATTCAGAAATTCAATTCAAATCGTCCCGGAATCAACCAGCGATACTGGCCGATACCGACTCCGGTGGAATTTTCATAAAATCATAAAATCCTCAGAAAAAGAATGTAGGTAGAAAACATGATTCTAAGAGATAATGTCTAAAGGACCATAATGAAATTCCTAACTGTTTGAGAATTAAAATCTAGGAATTGGTAAGCGGCACTGGCCGACACCGGTTTGAAGAAATTCATTTTAATTCCAGAAAAATCTAGAAAATCATAGAAAATATATAATAATGGAAAATAATATTTAAAACTAAATCGGTCAAATCTAATCACCGGAAAGACCAAATCGAATAATATACTATAATCGAGTTCCTGGTTCGGACTGGGACTGACTCCGAGTCCACGAATCCAAATCCAAGACAAAACAATCATATAAGGAATTCATAAAGCAAAACAAATACAGGAACAAATCGAAAAAAAAATACGATCGGAAAATCTGAATACGCAACTAAGTACGTATTCCGGGAACGGGGTATTACAATCCACCCACCTTACAAAAATTGCGTCCTTGCAATTTCGTTAAGGGGCAAATTGAATACAAAGGGGACAAGGGTGGAATTTATACCAATTAAGATATGAAGCACTATAGGTAGGGCTCTCAAGTCAACTGAATAATAATCATACTCTGCATTTCCGGCTGTATAAATCTTCGAATAATGCTGAATAATACTGCTGATGTCGTGGCTGTGCAATAAATGAGCCAGAATACCGAAGATAAGGAAAACCCTGATAGTCCTGAGCATAAATAAAAAGGCCGATAATTAAGAATCCCGAATACCAGGCATCAATCACTCCGAACGATATAGTAGAGAATGTAGAATATCCGTAGAGAATTCCGACTGCTGTCTTCTGAAAGATAGCCAGATCAAGATCGATCTGGAGAATACCAAGCTTCATAGAATTGGCCGAAGAGATCCCATAATAGCTTCTTTCAGAACCAGCCACTACCTCTCTAGTCTAGTCATATCTTAAGATAGTATAAGGCTTCATAAAATCAAAACAGGGAAAGGATAGGAAGAATTTGGAATCAAAGGAAAGATAGTCAAGAAATAGATAACTCTGCACTTGTAGTTGGAATGTATAACCAAGACTCATGTATTCCAGTTGCAAATCTCTTTACCATTGATTTGCCTTCTGGACGTACTGAAGAGGTTTAGAGCCTAAGCTCTGATACCAACCTGTAACGCCCCGATTCCACGAATACGGGGACGTCACTGCAACGTATATACGTAGGTCAGAACTACCCTCCCGTATATACGCTAAGCATCAGTACAAACAAGAATCAGAGTACGGAAGCAAATGGTGCATTATACATTCCAACACATGTATACAATTACAGAATTATCACCAGAGTGATTACAATATTACATGAATATCATATCACTAATATGCGCAAATGCGAGAGTACAAGGAATATACATAAATGAACAGTATAAAAAGGAGCTCGCATACAAGTATGCAAGGAACTGTACAAGTGAAGAGCATAAAAGAGCACTCACGAGTTTGCTAAGGGAAAACTCGAGAGGCACAAAGGGGGTCTGGAAGGATGGAGCTCCGAAAGGTCGGCTGAAGATCCACGCTACTGCTGCGTTACTCTGAACACACGCTCCTAGCTCCAAGACCTAGACGTGAGAATCCAGGGGAGTCAAATGATACTCCCCAGGCGAGTGGTGAAGCAAAACCAAGTGGCGAAGCAGGGTGAGCACAATAATGCATATAACAAATGATATCAAGTAGGAAATACTCAGGAGGTAGATAGGTTCGAGCAGGTATGAATAGATATGGCATGATAATCATAAAACAGGAAATCAGAATAAACCAAGGACGAGCTACAAGGTAGTCATATCATAATACTCTTAAAACATGAAATCCGATATAAAGTCCGGGAAAAGCAAATACGGTAAGGCACAGCACAAATTCATAGCTATTTAAGATGCAGGCTTTGGTATGCGTCCCATTCCACATACCTCTACTTACAACTTAAAGAGCCGGTTATTATGACACTTTATTATTACTCGTCTTACCCATATATCTAGGTATGTGGCTCGGTGTACGGCCAACTCACATACATCCATATATAAGCAAGTCGAGGTTGTTATTGGAAATCAGCGGTTGTATCAACGAACTATGTTTACAGTGGTCCCGTACATACCCGGGACCACGGCCCAGGATTGTTCCGTTGCATGGAAACGGAAGCCAGCCGCAAGGCTAAACAGGAGGGACTTATGTATGCCCTATAATAACAGGAATAAGGGAGCCAGCTCTCCCCTCGGTCCCCTGAAGGCCCTCAGGTCAGACCGGAACATGATTGTACAATATACCTAATACCACTGTAAACACGAACACATATCGATATCCGCATGTTTCCCCCGACCCAATATAAGTTGGTCCTTTTTAGGATTCATTAGTTTAATTATCACCTTACGGGAAATAACAAGAAATGGACATGATCAGGAAATCAGGAGTACATAAGTACTATATAGTCAGGTCACTGCATACAAAGCAGGAAAACAAGTCACTGATCATGATACAGGATAATAAGGTAAGGTTCCCGTAAAGGTGATAATCACAAGTCATGTCATCATGCTGGGTGTCAAGTGATAGCATGACAGAGTGGTGATATCTAGTAAACAACCAAGCATATCAAAGGATTGATAATAGTCTGGGTAAGTCATAATATAACAAAGGTCTTACCAAGTGGTAGCATGCCAGGTGGTCAGGTGATAATACACTAGATGGTCAGGTGATATACATGTGTTAAATAAGAGCATGCAACCGAATAGTCTGAGGTAATGGTATGGCAAGGTAACATAAAAGTAACCCAAAGTACAACGACCACGAAGGGTCGGCCACGCATAGCATAAAGCAATAAAAGATATAAAGCATGAAATACAATACATGAAGACTAGAGCGAGAACACTATCATAATCAATGGAATGGTAAAGCAAGAGGGTAGCGAGTGAGAACACTCGCCTGAGTCACCAATATACCGAAATATCCGAAATCCACGGAAGCTTGGAATGCGCCACAAAACCTGATATAAATATGTAGAGTGAAGAGGAGAGAGAAAGTGAGAAGGGAAGATGATGTTTGTCAAGTGACAAGTCAAGTAACACCAACATATGATATAAGTCTAGAGGATAAGGTTCATAGTCAAGAAAGGAATCAACTATGACAGACAGGCAAAGTTAGTCGACTAGGATGGAAGAGTAGTCGACTAATAGTGGAGTTAGTCGACTAACAGTAGGGTCTGGTCGACTAAAACTGTGTAACAGAGAGTTGGGTTTGGTTTCAGGGAATAGTTAGTCGACTGGAGTAAAATAGGTAGTCGACTAACAGATACTCTAAGTCGACTAATAGTATGGTCAAGTCGACTAGAACTGGGATACAGAAAGTTGGGGTTTCTAATTCAGGAAGAGTTAGTCGACTAGGGTCAAAAGTGTAGTCGACTAAGGGTCTCTAGTCGACTGGTAATTTGGTATAGTCGACTAAAATTGTGTTTCCAGAAATGGTTACGTTTCAACTAAGGGTTTCTAATCGACTAATCTATAGGTCAAGTCGACTAGTCGACTGGGAACAGCACACAGGACAGATTTTCTAGGGTTTTGAAAGTGAGACGCGGGGGTTCGCAGACGCGGGAGTTAGCGTCGCGAGAATAACAGACACGGGAATCACAAACGCGGGAATAGCAGACGCGGGGCTCGCGTTGCAGGAAATACCAGACGCGAGAAATAGCATCGCGTCGCCAAGGTGCCACAACGCGAGGCTCGGGGCCTGCGTTTAAGTCAGGGCATGAGAACGCGGACGCGAGGATAAACTCCGCGTCACGCCAACAAGGATAGAACACAGACGCGAGCACTTAGCTTCGCGTCGTGCCGATACAATAACGCGAAGGCCGCGTCAAGAGAGGGCGCCCGCACGCGGGGGTGAGATCCGCGTCGGCAATAATCGGAGAATAGAGAGAGAGGATTCAGGAGAGAGAGAGAGAGAGAGTCCAGAGAGAGAGAGATTTCCAGGAGAGAGAGAGATTGGGGGGACCCAGGAGAGAGAGAAAACAAGGGGGGCTGCTGCCCCCCTCTGGTTCCCGCACAGCACCCCCTGCTGGGGGTGCTCGGACAGGTCGCCGGCCAAGTGGCGGCGCCGGGCGGCGCCGGCCACCGGCAGAAGAGGAGGGGGCGGCGCTGCCCCCTCAACAGAACAAGGAGGGGGGCTGTGCCCCCCTCCAGCAGAGAGAGAGAGAGAGAGAGAGGGGGCTTTGCCCCCCTCCAGCAAAGAAACCAGGGGGGCTGTTGCCCCCCTGCAACAGAGAGAGGGGGTTTGCCCCCTCTCTGGCCACGCACAGGGGCCCAGGCGGGCCCTCGGCCGCCCACGGCCGCCGGCAAGGCGCCGGCGGCGCCCGGACTGGGGTGGCGCCGGCCACCCCAAGGAGAAGAAGGAGGGGGCTGCTGCCCCCTCCACAACTGCGCACAGGGGGCCTCAGGCCCCCTGGTCGCGCCCAAGGCCGCCGGCCTTACGCCGGCGGCGGTCTGCCCTCGCCGGGGCAGCGCCGGAGGAGAGAAGGGGGGTCCGGCGATGGAGGTGGTGGCCGGATCGAAGGCGAGGAGAAAGAAAGAGAAAAAGGAAAGAAAAGAAAAGAAAAAAGGAAAGGGAAGAAAAAGAGAAAGAAGAAGGAGTTGGCCGGAGTTCGAGGGGGGTCTCTCGTCGGCGTCGTGGTGGCCGGAGACGCCGGCGGGCCGGTGATGGGGCTCGGTTGGGTGTCGCCCACGCAGGAGAGGAAGAAGAAGGAGAAGAAGAAGAAAAAGGGAAGAAGGAAAAAGAGAAAGAAAAGGAAAAAGGAAAGAAAAGAAAAAGAAAAAGAGAGAGAGAGATTGATGGATGGGAGAGGGGGTGGTGTCACCCACGTGGGGCGCGTGGCTGCTGGAGTCGGTGGGAAAAAGGAAGGAAAAGAAATGAAAAGAAAGAAAGAAAGATTCAAAAAAATAATAATATAATAATAAGGTTGGAAAATCGACTGTTCCCGAAAAATCCCCAAAAATACCCGGAGGTAGAAAACGTCATCCTGATGAATAATATGAAATCGGTTTTCAGAAATAAAATCTCATTTTCAAATTAAAAATCCAGAAGCCAACCGCCGATACCGGTCTACCCCGGGTCGGCCGGATTTTGATAAATTCCGAAAAATCCCAGAAAATGCATTAAAGAATAAAATATGGTTTTAAGAAGTAAAGTGAAAGCGGAATTCAGAAATTCAATTCAAATCGTCCCGGAATCAACCAGCGATACTGGCCGATACCGACTCCGGTGGAATTTTCATAAAATCATAAAATCCTCAGAAAAAGAATGTAGGTAGAAAACATGATTCTAAGAGATAATGTCTAAAGGACCATCATGAAATTCCTAACTGTTTGAGAATTAAAAATCTAGGAATTGGTAAGCGGCACTGGCCGACACCGGTTTTGAAGAAATTCATTTTAATTCCAGAAAAATCTAGAAAATCATAGAAAATATATAATAATGGAAAATAATATTTAAAACTAAAATCGGTCAAATCTAATCACCGAAAAGACCAAATCGAATAATATACTATAATCGAGTTCCTGGTTCGGACTGGGACTGACTCCGAGTCCACGAATCCAAATCCAAGACAAAACAATCATATAAGGAATTCATAAAGCAAAACAAATACAGGAACAAATCGAAAAAAAAATACGATCGAAAATCTGAATACGCAACTAAGTACGTATTCCGGTGACGTGGCTGAATATATGCCACAGATCGGCCGCAGAGTGTAGGCGCAAAAAAAAACAAAAAATCCCGCCTAAACATTCGTGAATCAAAATGACAAAAATACCCCTTTTTTACTTCTAAACTGCCATAAACTCATCCACAAACAAAATTTACCTAAAATAATTTTCAGTTGAATATATTTACAGTTATAAAATTCGTAATTCTACTACATCGAAAATATAATAGAAAAAAATTTAGATCAACATAATGTGAAATAAACTGAAGCATTGAAAAGTAAAAAAAACATGTTTGGAAACATAAAAAAATGATATCCTTCAGCACTCCGACGACAGAAGCTATTTTTTTCACATGCCTTCTGTAACAGAATTCTCACCGTTTTACAAATTTCGCGATCATAGTCGCACTCATAGTATAATAAAACTTTCAATCGTTGCGACTATAGTCGCAGACTTAATACAAAATAACTTTCAATTTTAAATGACGACTGCGACACTAGTCGCAGTCATAGTATAACAAAAACTTTTTTATATCAAGTATGCGACCATAGTCGCATTTCTTATTCACATAAAAAAATAGACGAAAACATGTTATCGTACAGCACTGCGACCTCCTTCAGCACTGCGACCAAAGTCGCAATCTTATAAAAAATTTTTTTATAATTTTACAAGGTAGTTTAGCCATGCGACCCTGAGATCAGTTCGCGTATATCACATCTTATAAAAATATTATATTAATTACACTAAATTTAATGAAGTAATTAATAATCTATCTACCATGATACAACAACAGTCTAGAAAAAAGAGATGCACTAATGTTAATCACGATAAAGGAAAGATGTGCACCATACATAATCTAAAGATATAGACAAAATATTTTATAACAAGTTTATTTGTACTTCACGTAGTAAACCTCTGGAAAAAAGGAACTCTTCGGATTCTTCAGCCATAACTCTTCAATTAAATATTTAATTTTTTTTTTACCAATTCTAACCATACTACCATGGTCGTAGTCCAAAAATAAATTATATAAACAAATAATACTGCGAACATCATCGCAAATCCTCTCAAATCAGTATATTTCACTGTATATCACAAATTAGAAAATTGCGACCGCTGTTCTTAAACACTGCGACTATAGTCGCAGTCCTACTTCGCATGCAATAAGTTACAGTGAAAATCAAACATATAAAACCGTACGTAAACTGCGACTATAGTATCAGTCCTTAGACACCGTTATTACATTTAACTTAACAAAAAAATCATCCAAAAAAAATGCTCTCGTTAGTACTGCGACCATAGTCTCAGTCCTTGATCACATGCTATATGTAAAAACTAATTTAATAATTCATAGGCGGATCAGACAACAGTCACAATGAAGAACAAAATATATAAAAAAAATACGTAAACTGCAATAATACTATCAGTTATTAGTCACAGTTATTACATTTAACCAAACAAAAAAATATCCACGACTTGCTCTCATTAAGCACTGCGATCATAGTTGCAGTCCTTGTCCGAATTCAATATGTAAAAAATTAATAATAATTTATACATTACATGCGAAAAAAAGTAAACTGCGACTGTATTAAAAAATCATTAAATTTCAAATCAGATAACAAAAAAAATAATAAAGAAGCATTCAAATTAGTTTCGTGATTTGATAAAAATAATGTTGGCAGTTTGGTCGCAGTAAAAAAGATAATTGTGACAAAAATTGAGTAACGTCAGAATATATAAAAATATAATAAACTATACAAATCCACTGTCTTTTACCGCAGGGGTGTTTAGTAATTTTAACTATTTCGATAGGCGGGGCGTCCTTTCTAGTGTGGCTAATAATGTGCCACGTCACCGCAGGCTGAGAGGGTCTCTCAGCCGTCGGCTGATATACACTTCTCTCTCTCTCTCTATATATATATATATAGAGAGAGAAAAATGTATATCAGCCGACGGCTGAGAGACCCTCTCAGCCTGCGGTGACGTGGCTCAATATTTGTCACCGCATTAACTTACGGCCCGCTTATAGGAACAAGTTAAATTACTAAATACCCCTTGTTAAAAGCTACTCGCTCCGTTATTGTTTATTATTATTTTCCCACCCTCCAAATTTTGACCGCTCGTTATCAGATTTAGGTTATTGTTTATTATTATTTTTCCCCTTTTTTTACCGCTCTTTATAAGATTTAGGTTATTGTTTATTATTATTTTTTTCCCTATTTTTTACCGCTCTTTGTCAGATTTAGGTTCTCTTTTTCTAACCTGCGATAAAGTTTTCTCTGAAAATATCATTTTTTTCAGAGCAATTTTTTATCCTTTTTATTTAATGTCGACGTCTGAGCAGTCTACTTCCCTGCCAATTCTAGTCGCAGTCGTAAGCGATCTCTATCTCCCGATCTAAATATGGAGGATATATCATCTGGTTCAACTTTCTCTCAGAATATTGAAAATATTGAAGGGTTGACATCTTTGCATGTTGATCAACAGGTTTTTATTATGTCAATTTTTTTACGCAATTTCTTAAATATAGAATCTTTCTCTGTAGCGTATATGGTACTGCGACCTATAATCACTTGTTCTAAAGTTTTAGAAATGCGACCACGGTCGCAATTTTATTTGAAAATAATCTCCGGCTGTGAAAGCTTTTTTTTGTGACTGCGACCTAAGTCGCATTTCTTGTTGTTATAAGTCTTACACGTTTCTATGTGAATTTTATCCATTTTATATATTCATTAGATTGTTGCACAGTTATTATTCAGTTTTTTTAAAAATTCTTCTTATACGGAAAACTGCGACTACGATCGCAATCTTTTAGTAAGAAGTTATATAGATTTCATTACATCTGCGACCTTGGTCGTAGTTTTAGTAATTAAAGTTCAGACTTGTGATATATTTTCATGTTTCTATATGAATTATATCCATTTTATATATGCACAGTTATTATTCAGTTTTTTAAAAAAATCTGCTCATACGGAAAACTGCGACTACGGTCGCAGTCTTTTAGTAAGAAGTTATATAGATTTCATGACATCTGCGACCTTAATTGCAGTTTTAGAAATTAAAGTTCAGACGTGTGATATTTAAAAATATTTATATTTATGTAGTTCGTCAATTTATTTTTATAGGATCTGAATGCACATGGAGAAATGTCTGGAAGCTCAAATATTTTTTTAGGGAAACAGTTTCTGATGGATGTGAAAGCATACAATTTCTACAATTCTTATGCAAGGAATAGAGGTTTTGGCGTGAGAAGAAAAGGAATAGATAAGTCACGGAGGCCTCCTCATGAAGTTATTTGCAGAAAATTTTGCTGCAACAAGGAAGGTGTGAAGAAGTTGTGTGACAAAAGATAAGAGGGGCTTACAGTGCATCGTCGAATTGACACTAGAGTAGCGTGTCCTACTGAGATACATGTTCGCCTTCGTTTTTTATTTGACAGAAGATATTGGGTTGTCACCAAATTTGTTGATTCTCATTCACATGAATTGTCAAGCCCGGATAAGGTACATCACCATTACTCTCACCAGACTCATCGTTCGAAAATTAGCAGAAGCATTATGAGCAATTTGGTTGATGTGGGAATGCGCCCTTCAAATATTTCCCGTGTTGTGAATGCAATGAGCCAGGAAGAAGGTTGTGAAGAAGTGAGCCCGCAACAAGTTATTGATTTTACTCGTCAACGTAGAAATAACATTGGCCATGAGTTTATTGCGATCATCAAATATTTCCAAGAGAAAGCCGAGACCGATCCAGAATTCTTCTTTGCAAGTGAAGTTGATAACGCAGGCACACTTAGAAGCATTTTTTGGGCTTATGGAAGAGCTATTTCCTCGTATTTGAGGTTCTGTGATGTGATCGTTTTTGACACAGCATACAGGACTAATCACTTGAGCTTGCCATTTGCTCCATTCACTGGAGTAAATCATCATCGGCAGTCAATTTTGTTTGGCTGTGCATTGCTTGCTGATGAGCAGAGGGATACGTTTGTGTGGCTATTCCAAAAATGGCTCAAGTGCATGCATGGAGTTGCACCGAAGTTGATTATTACTGATCAGGATGCCCAGATTGGTGACGCCATCAAGATTGTTTTTTTAACTACTCGGCATCGGTACCGTTTCTGGCATGTATGGAAATATATTTCCGAGCAACAAATCCCGATGACAAACAAGTATGGGAAGATATGGTCTTTGATTTCCATGATTGGTACACCTCCCATGATATAAGCACATGCGAGGAGCGATGGCGTCTGATGAATGAAAAATATCATTTAGAAGAAGAGGAAGACAGTTGGTTATTGAAGATGCACAGACTGTGCGGACACTGGGTTAATGCATATCTCAAGGATGTTTTCTGTGCTGGAATGACAACCAGCCAGAGGTTCGAGGGTATTAATTCCTTCTTTGATGGTTTTGTTAATGCAAACACGAAACTAGTGAAATTTGTTCACCAATATGATAAAGCTGTTGCTGCCCGTCGTACTTCTGAGTCTCAACAAGATTTCGCGGTTTGAATTCTGTGCCTAACTGTACATCGAATCCATATGAGATACAGGTTTCGAAGTTGTATACACTGAAGATTTTTCAGTTGTTCCAAAAGGAATGGGCAATTGTAACGACACTGTTTTCAGAAGAGTTGGAACACGACGGACCTGGATCAAAATATCTGGTTGGTGATTTTTCAGGATCAAAAGACAGCTGGGAAAAGGTCAGTTATGAGAAGCCTGAGGAACTTCATGTTTCTTGTAGTTGCTCATTATTTGAAACAGAGGGTATCCTTTATAGACATATTCTGTGTATTTTATGGTGCAATCACGTTACGCACATACCAGAATCATATATACTTCAGAGATGGAGGTTGGATGCTCGTTACAAAAATGTTGCAATTGAAAATGGCATCAGGCCTTTTCCAGTCAAGGCACTCCAGGATAGCTAGATTGTGGACACTTCGTTCAAAATTTAATGCAATTCTTGAGATGGTCGTGTAAATCACCTAGAGGGGGGGTGAATAGGTGATGGCTAATCTAATGGTCACTTAATGATGAATGATGCAAATAATGCGGAAGCTAAAAGCAATTATGACCAAATAAAACTTTTACACTAAACACTATGTATAACACAAGAGTGTTGCCGAATTCCCCGTAAAGGGCTCTGGACAAACTCCTCTAGATTCCCCTTGAATGGGTTGAGGTGTCGCGTTGGCTCTCTTGGTTGAATACAAGTGTTAGCAACAATCCCAAGCAATATATCAATATGAGCACAAGGAATATATCATGCATATAAAAATGAACACAATAAATAACATGCAATATATAACAAGAGACAAAGAGAGTGAGAGAGAGAATAGCAATCGCAAACACAAGGGTATGTTTCGAGGTTCGAGCACACTTGCTCTACATCCCCGCCTTCGACACACGAAGGATTTCCACTATGCAAGATCCCAATGGATCTCTCCTCGGTGCCGCAACACCTAAAAGCCCTCGGACTCCCTAGTCCCGTACACACCGCAAGCCCACCGGCTCGCCGAGGCCGCACCTCAAACAACCGAGTCCGCACCCGAACTCAAAACAACGACGAGCACACTTTCCCGTCTTCACAAAGAACAAAGAAAAGATCTTTGGTGATCACAACACTTTGATCACCTAAAGAACTCTCACTACAACACACCTATAGGATGTATAATCAATGGATGGCTCAAGTGTGGTGTGAGAAAAAGTAAGGATGTGAAAGGTGGAGGAAAACTCAAAAAAAATCTCTTTTACACTCTTTATAAAATCTTCCCTTTAGATAGGAAATATTTGCTCACTATTTTGTGGAGAAAACCCTTTAAAAAGTCTGGGAAAAACTGGCTCAAAGCTCTCCTAAAATCTTGTATCAAAACAATGACAAGACCCCCCAATTTATAGGCCAGAAAAATATAGCCGTTGGGATCTGTCAGTACTGCCGGTCGACCGGCCCGGTCGACCGCCAACGGTCGGATTTCTGACCGTTGGAGCCACGGTCGACCGAACTTTCCAGAGAGCACTGCTCTCTGGAGCGGTCGACCGGCACGGTCGATCGACCACCAGTACACACAGGCGTGCACGTTTGTGCACGTCGGTCGACCGGCCCGGTCGACCGACTTCAGGTATAGTCGACTAGTTAAGTCGACTTGGCTGAAGCCTGAAACAGTTTTTCTGGGATAAAAAGTTTGGCTTTTTGGCTTAAATAAAATCCCATAAAATACATAAAAATCTACAAAAATAGTTTTACCAATATACTTTGATATACAAACATGCTTGCACAAAATCAAGGCATGTTATAAAAGATTGGACTATTTTTGTAACTTGAAAATATTTGGCCCATGATAAAAACTGTATTTTCCAAAACATGTTTTCTAAACTTTGTTTTTCAAAATCTTCATCAAATACAAAAACAAGATATACTTTTAAGGCATAATGTGTATGGATATGATCCACTACACAATCAAGATGAAATATCTATGTTTTTGTCATAAAGCTCTAAACTTGGTTTTGGTTGAAAGATAAGTATATGGGAAATACCAAAATCCAAATAAGTATTTTTCCAAAAAGAAAATCTTTTCTACACTAAAAATCTTTTATGAAAGCAATTCTAAATCAAGAGTGTGTGTGTATATGTACTTGAGCAATCCACCAACTATCTATCCTTTACATTTTTAACTAAAACAAAAATAAAATCTTATACCTAGACACAAGCCTTCATCTTCTTGAAGTCTTCACTTGAAGGCTTCTCATCTTCTTGACTTGGTCCAAGCTTGATCCAAAAGCTCCTTGGATCACACCGTGCTAGCTCCAAATCTTGATATTTTGTCCTTTGTTGAGCTATGCACCTACTAAGATCTTGATAATGAATCTGTCACTAATTAAACACAAGATCATTAGTAAACATAACTTCATGAGTTGATCATCATCAAAACTAGGGTGATAGGCCTTTGGGCCAACAATCTCCCCTTTTTGATGATGACAAAACTCATGGAGTTATATATGCATTGATTAAAGTAAAGCTTCAAAGAAGCTCCCCCTTAACTCATGCATAACACAAGATAAATAATAGATATGGCAATGAGGCACATGAATATATATGCAAGTATGGAGATAAAATATGCAACAGGCATAAATCAAAATCTTTTTCTCCTATTTGCAATACAAAAACATATATGCATAAATAACAAGGAAGACAAATACTACTTCCCTTAAGCAATGAAAACATGCATATATACTCAAATACTTCTCCCCCTTTTTGTCAATCATCAACAAAGGGTTCAAAGTAAAATCAAATTAAATAAAATTTCTCCCCTTTTTGTCAAAAAAAAGGATCAAGAAGGGTAATACAAATCAATCAATAAAGATTTATATGCGATATACATTCATGAAGAGGAAGACGCTAAGTTAGCTTCCCTACACATATGTATTACATGAAGAAGGGATGACAAGCCCTAACTCACATAACACATATTATGTAATGCATAAGAGGAGATGTGAAGCTCCCCCTACACACGTATATCATATAAAGAAGAGTTGTCAAGCTCCTCAATTTATAATATACTCAACATGAATCCATATGTAAGAGAGATGTTAAGCTCTCCTTGCATATAGGAAATACAAATCAAACATTTTGAATTTTTCTTTAAAATTTTGAACTTACTTAATAAAACACATTTTGAGATATCAAATCAACATATTTTTTTTAATATCAATAGTAAACATATGAAATTTTTTTTTCATCATAAACTTTGTGCTTTTAAAAATGTGAGCCAATTGTGAGTTAAGCACATGGAAATCATATATATGTATGAGAAATGAGTATACCAAGTGAAATTGAAACATACATATATTTAAGAAACAAAATATGAGTATATACAAAATAAGTTCATATTGATACCAATTGAAACGATTCAATGATACCAATTGACAGAACAATAAAATCAAGTGCATATCTCATAACCTACCACCCTTCATATGCACAACGTAAAAGATTTTCAATGAAGCATACAAGGCATAATCGCCCATCCATCCTCCCATAGATGGTAGGGGTTTTCAAAAATAGATTTGAAAATAAGCTTAGTTTGAAAAACTCTACCAAATGAAGAATTTTCACTAGAAAAAAGTTTTTCATGAAACACAAGTAAATCACATGGCACTAAAAACACTCTAATATCCATGAAGTCCATAAAATTTTAAAAGAGGTGAGTGCACTAGTGTTATGTGGAATATGGTATCATGAAAATGTCAATAAAGCTTAATATTTCTTTAAATAAGAAAACATGAAAATCATCACAAAAATTTTTATTAAAAAAATATATATTTCAAGATATATGTATGTTTTGACAATACAATAAGTATACATACATATCTCTTAAACACAATTGAGTCCATATAAATAGATTTGCATTAAAGGCAAATGACCCAAGAGGTATACATGTATATCTTAAAGTTTGGCAAAATACACATATACATGAAATGAAAACACATGATCATGAATCAAATCCAAGAAGTGGGAATATAAGTTTAAAAATGTATGTATCATCAAAACCAAGCAATACAAGCACATTTCATGGGTTCAAATAAGCGTTCAAGTACAAATATAAATAGATTTATTTGTGGCCCACGACATGTACAAGTATAAATCCTAGTGTTGACAAAAACTAACATATAAACTAATATTCAAATCATGAAGCATCAAATTTTGAGAAAAATAGAATCATGTGTCAATCTCAAAAATTATTTGAAGAACAAATAACTAGTATAAATTGTTTTTGAAAAACTAGTTAAAAAATCCTTCAAATATGTCAAATCTTATGTTTTTCATAAACATAACTAGATACATAAAAATTTAAGCACTCATGGTCTATAAGGCTCAAAATGTTTTTTTAACAAAAGTGTGAGTGTTAAACGATCATGTAACTAGTATTTTTATGAAAATAGTCAATGAAGCTCGAAAAGATCAAAAGTCACATTTTAACAAAAACACGAAAAATCAAAACACTAATCTTCATGGTATATGTATGATTAATCCAATCCTAACAATACACATACATATCCCAAATCTAAAAGAGTCTATTAATGATGTTTGCATGAAGGCAAGAGACTCACGGGTATACATGTATATTTATTAGATTTGAATTTAAAAATACATTTACATGAAGTAAAGCATAAAAATAGGCGTAACAAGTATAAATGAAAGAATCATCAAAACTAGACTATGCATATGCAAATAGTGGGTACAAATGAGCATGAAGTTCAATCATATATGAATCAATTGTAATTCACTATTTGTATATGAATACATGCACGTTTTGATAAAATCTTCATTTAAACATGTAAATACCACATGAAGCACACAAAAATATGAACATGCTATATGATATATGAAATTAAAAGAATGTGCATAAATAAAAGTAGGAGTTTAGAAATTGTTACCAACTCCAAAACTTCAAATATGGTGGTCTTTCCACCAAAGCTCCTTGATAGCGATGCATTCAAAAGTATGTCCATCAAGTCTATTGCATCCACTACCAAGGCACTAATCCTCTCACGTCTTGTGAGAGCCCTCACCTACATCAAAAGCAAATGGTGGGGTTTTGGTACCCATATTTTCTTGTAGGGTCCACGGGGGTTATCTTTGTTGTAAGGAACCCAAAAACTTTTATTCTTAGCAAAATTAAAATGATCTAAGCTATCATAACAATATTTTGCTAAATGACCTTTGCGGCCAGAATGTGTACATACGTACACCTTAGTATGCTTATGTGTAGGAGTGTGATCATGTTGTGCAACATAAGCATGATGATGTGGATGTGCATGAACATGTGGAGTTTGTTTCTTTGAAAACAAAGACTCCAATTTAGTATGATTAAATGCACATGTGCTCAAATTAGATCTCAAATTATCTATTTTATTTTCAACATATTTATCTCATTAGTTGTGTCATGTAAAGCATGATGAGATATATGATCATTTTTTTTCTTTTGTGAAACAAAATCTTTTTCTTTTTCACAAATTTTCTTTTCAAAGAATTATTTTCTTGAAAAACAACTTCCTTGTTTTTCCACCAAATCAATTTTATTTTCAAAGTAGTGTTTCCTTCACATAAATCATTCAATTTTGTAAGCAAGGAAACATTCTCATTTTTCAAATCTTTGTTTTCTTTTTCTAAACATGCCATTTTATTTTCTAATGAATCTTTTTCATTAAGCATGGCATCAAAATTTTTTTTCAAATTTTTGTTATCTTTTTCTAAACATGCAATGTTAGATTTAAATGGATCTTGTTCTATATGCATGCAAGCAATGTTCTTTTTCAAATTTTTATTTTCCTTTTTAATCATGTCGTATTTTTCAAGCAATAGATGACAAAAAGTAGATAGCTCATCATATGACATGTCCTCATCATCGGATTCGGAGTTTACCTCAAGGGGGTTATCCCCTTGGACCATGTAGCACTTGTTGGAGGTGTCGCTTCCAACATCCGAGTCACTCCCCGCATAGTATAGATCTTTTTCGCCGAGGGAGGTGATGTTGTTCCATACTACAAAAGCCGATTCAACATTAGAAACCCTAGATAAATAATCATCATTTAGGGTTGACTTGATAGCATGAAGGGCTTTTGCATTAGCCTCAAAATTCTTACCATCTAAAGAATATGCATTATTAGTAGTGGCAAGATATACATGAAAACCTAAGGCTTTGAGGTACAAGGACATCTTCACCTTCCATATATGGATGTTAACAATGTCAAATATGGGTGGTGACATGAAGTCCATGGTGTGTGTACAAAAATATGTGATTAGCCTAAAAATAAGGATCTTTTACTCTAGGTTGTTAGACCCAAATCAGAGTACCAAGCTCTAATACCAATTGTAAATCACCTAGAGGGGGAGGTGAATAGGTGATGGCTAATCTAATGGTCACTTAATGATGAATGATGCAAATAATGCGGAAGCTAAAAGCAATTATGACCAAATAAAACTTTTACACTAAACACTATGTATAACACAAGAGTGTTGCCGAATTCCCCGTGAAGGGCTCTGGACAAACTCCTCTAGATTCCCCTTGAATGGGTTGAGGTGCCGCGTTGGCTCTCTTGGTTGAATACAAGTGTTAGCAACAATCCCAAGCAATATATCAATATGAGCACAAGGAATATATCATGCATATAAAAATGAACACAATAAATAACATGCAAGATATAACAAGAGACAAAGAGAGTGAGAGAGAGAATAGCAATCGCAAACACAAGGGTATGTTTCGAGGTTCGAGCACACTTGCTCTACATCCCCGCCTTCGACACACGAAGGATTTCCACTATGCAAGATCCCAATGGATCTCTCCTCGGTGCCGCAACACCTACAAGCCCTCGGACTCCCTAGTCCCGTACACACCGCAAGCCCACCGGCTCGCCGAGGCCGCACCTCAAACAACCGAGTCCGCACCCGAACTCAAAACAACGTCGAGCACACTTGCCCGTCTCCACAAAGAACAAAGAAAAGATCTTTGGTGATCACAACACTTTGATCACCTAAAGAACTCTCACTACAACACACCTATAGGATGTATAATCAATGGATGGCTCAAGTGTGGTGTGAGAAAAAGCAAGGATGTGAAAGGTGGAGGAAAACTCAAAGAAATCTCTTTTACACTCTTTATAAAATCTTCCCTTTAGATAGAAAATATTTGCTCACTATTTTGTGGAGAAAACCCTTTAAAAAGTCTAGGAAAAACTGGCTCAAAGCTCTCCTAAAATCTTGTATCAAAACAATGACAAGACCCCCCAATTTATAGGCCAGAAAAATATAGCCGTTGGGATCTGTCAGTACTGCCGGTCGACCGGCCCGGTCGACCGCCAACGGTCGGATTTCTGACCGTTGGAGCCACGGTCGACCGGTGCGATCGACCGAACTTTCCAGAGAGCACTGCTCTCTGGAGCGGTCGACCGGCACGGTCGACCGACCACCAGTACACACAGGCGTGCACGTTTGTGCACGTCGGTCGACCGGCCCGGTCGACCGACTTCAGGTATAGTCGACTAGTTAAGTCGACTAGTCGACTTGGCTGAAGCCTGAAACAGTTTTTCTGGGATAAGAAGTTTGGCTTTTTGGCTTAAATAAAATCCATAAAATACATAAAAATCTACAAAAATAGTTTTACCAATATACTTTGATATACAAACATGCTTGCATAAAATCAAGGCATGTTATAAAAGATTGGACTATTTTTGTAACTTGGAAATATTTGGCCCATGATAAAAACTGTATTTTTCAAAACATGTTTTCTAAACTTTGTTTTCAAAATCTTCATCAAATACAAAAACAAGATATACTTTTAAGGCATAGTGTGTATGGATATGATCCACTACACAATCAAGATGAAATATCTATGTTTTTGTCATAAAGTTCTAAACTTGGTTTTGGTTGAAAGATAAGTATATGGGAAATACCAAACTCCAAATAAGTATTTTTCCAAAAAGAAAAATCTTTTCTACACTAAAAAATCTTTTATGAAAGCAATTCTAAATCAAGAGTGTGTGTGTATATGTACTTGAGCAATCCACCAACTATCTATCCTTTACATTTTTAACTAAAACAAAAACAAAATCTTATACCTAGACACAAGTCTTCATCTTCTTGAAGTCTTCACTTGAAGGCTTCTCATCTTCTTGACTTGGTCCAAGCTTGATCCAAAAGCTCCTTGGATCACACCGTACTAGCTCCAAATCTTGATATTTTGTCCTTTGTTGAGCTATGCACCTACTAAGATCTTGATAATGAATCTGTCACTAATTAAACACAAGATCATTAGTAAACATAACTTCATGAGTTGATCATCATCAAAACTAGGGTGATAGGCCTTTGGCCAACAGATCGCCGATTCTGATATCCATGTTTCAAAGTTGGACGCAGTCTTGGAAAGATTTGCTGAAGAAACCACTAGTGAATACAAAGCCATGTCAGGAAATTATCAGTCATCACAGCCTAAAACTACAATTGGTTCCAGTGGATCCGTCGTCGTTCTGAGAGATGGTGAAGAATTGAATATACATGATCCAATTGGTCCTGTACCAACCAAGGGGAGGCCTAGAGCTGCATCTAGGCATAAGTCTGATTTTGAAGATTCTCTATATCAGAAGAAAGTGAAGCATCGAAGATGTGGTAACTGTCAAGAGCTGAGCCATTACAGGACTGGTTGTCCATTACTGGTATTAAATTAAACCTGTTATACACTTCTTTCTAATGATTTATATTTAAAATTCTTACATTTCCTTTTTAATGGCAGAAGAAGTAGGTCGCACAGTGCAGAGAGATTCATGAAGGAATAAAGTGTTCATTTTGACAGTTTCAGTCATGAACTGCGACCGGGCCGCACAGTGCAGAGAGATTCATGTCGCATGCTGCCACTGGCGTGTCATTATAAACAGATTTTAATATCAATTTTGACTTCTACTGTACTATTTTTGTAAGTAGTTATACTTTAGAGTTTTACTGTTACAAACTTGGCCTATATAGTTTACTTTTTATTTACTTTAACGTAGACAGCGACTTTGGTCTCAAAGATAAGCAGTGTACAGGGATAATTACGACCGTGATCGCAGTGTTTCTATGCTGGGGAAATTGATTTGTTGCTTTTAAAATTGCCCCCGTCTCTTGGTATATTATTATAACATTTGAATATAGTTGAAATTTTCCGCACAAATATAATTTCGATAATTTTACGCTATGTTCTTTTTTTTTCCCACTGAACATAAAGTAACACTTCGACCATGGTCGCATCGATATTTGCACATTGAATATTGACTTTCTCGTTATCTACAACAGTTCCATCACTGCGACCAGAGTCGCAATTGCCTAATGGTATTATTTCTGTTTTCGACAACAGTCGCATCGTTCCCTTTTTCATTTAATTTTAACTTCCATTTCGACATTTTTGCCCTATGTTGTGCTTTAGTTCACTGAAGATAAATTAACACTGCGACCGTGATCGCATGTTCATTTTGCCCATTTGAACGTTCTGTCTGGATGTCTACACCAGTTTCATGACTGCGACCAGAGTCGCAGTTGGCTGTCGATATATATATATATATATATATATATATATATATATATATATATATATATATATATATATATATATTTAATTGTAACATCCATTTCGATCTACAACATGAATAAAATTTTTGACAAATGTACAACATTTCAACCAAGACTAAGTAGTAAAAATTATAATTCACATAATTAACATTAAAAAACAGGCTTATATACTTATAAAAACTCGAAATACAAATTTTGAAGTTCTAATCTACTCCTTCTCGTCATCACCATCATAATCAGATTCGTCCTCAAGATTATGACTGTGTTCGTTTTTCGTATCGCTTTCTGTCTCTTCCACCGCTTTACCAACAATCTCCTCTTCGCTTTCTTCCTCTTCATGTCAGTATTTTGGTTCATCAATGAACTCCCAGAATGGGTCGTCTGTATCAAGCTCATCCTCTAACCCGTAGCGAGGGATCACTTCAGAACTATACATCTAATTATCATTAGATGATTGACTTCTTTCCGGTGAAGACGGTGGAGAAGACATATTTGAATCTGTTTCCGAATATTGAAAGTAACGAATTTGAGCAAAACCTATTTAGTATGTTTATAATCCTGTCATGATGACGCTTTATATATTATTTTAATCCCAGAATTCTAAAAGGTTTAAGCTCTCAAACGACGTGAACATGTCCCAAATTTATTTTCTGCCTTTTCCCAAAAAATTGTATACTTTCCAGGTGACTGTTCAGTTCTCGAAAACAGTTAAAAAGTTAATACAGTCTTACATCAAGTTACTTTGTACTTTGAACACGTGAAGATTTTAATTGTTTTAATATCTTATGGTAGAAAAATGCATGGAGGATTATGTTTACGATAACATAGAATAATGAAGTTAATTAAATTAAAACATATATAAAGGGCTATGTGTACAAAAACTTTGGTCTCTACGATTATGGAAGTGCGACCACGGTCGCATTGGGAACTGATAAATGATTACGTAACTGCGACCATGATCGCTGTCTCGATTACAGTATCACAATATAAGGAAAAGCTGTAACTCAAACAGGTCATTACTGCGACTTTGGTCACAGTACAACTTCTGAACTCATATTTGTTTCTAATATCAATACGGATTAGTAAAATGTACGGTGTAAAATCTACATCTGTTACACCATGCATTTTACTAATCCGTATTGATATTAGAAATAAACATGAGTTCAGAAGTTGTACTGCGACCAAAGTCGCAGTAATGACCTGTTTGAGTTATAGTTTTTCCTTATATTGCGATACTATAATTGAGACAGCGATCATGGTCGCAGTTACGTAATCATTTATCAGTTCCCAATGCGACCGTGGTCGCACTTCCATAATTGTAGAGACCAAAGTTTTTGTACACATAGCCCTTTATATATGTTTTAATTTAATTAACTTCATTATTCTATGTTATCGTAAACATAATCCTCCATGCATTTTTCTACCACAAGATATTAAAACAATTAAAATCTTCACTTGTTCAAAGTACAAAGTAACTTGATGTAAGACTGTATTAACTTTTTAACTATTTTCAAAAACTGAACAGTCATCTGGAAAGTATACAATTTTTTGGGAAAAGGCAGAAAATAAATTTGGGACATGTTCACGTCGTTTGAGAGCTTAAACCTTTTGAAATTTTGGGATTAAAAAAATATATAAAGCGTCATCATGACAGGATTATAAACATACTAAATAGGTTTTGCTCAAATTCGTTACTTTCAATATTCGGAAACAGATTCAAAAATGTCTTCTCCACCGTCTTCACCGGAAAGAAGCCAATCATCTAATGATAATTGGATGTATATGTTGGCCCGGAAGCCCATCACTCTAGTTTTGATGATGATCAACTCATGTAGTTATAGTACTAATGATCTTGTGTTTAATTAGTGACAGATTTATGATCAAGATCTTAGTAGGTGCATAGCTTTAACAAAGGATTTGAAGTTAAGTTTTGGAGCTAGCACGGTTTGATCCAAGAGCCATTGGATCGTGTTTGGACCAAGTCAAGAAGATGAGAAGGCTTCAAGTGAAGACTTCAAGAAGATGAAGACTTGTGTTTAGGTTTGTTTTTAGAAGATTTTGTTTTTAGTTAAAATGTAAAGGATAGAATAGTTGGTGAATTGCTCAAGTATATCATATACACACACACTCTTGATAGTTTTATTTTTACAAAAGATTTTCTATTTTAGAAAATACATGTTTGATTTTTTGGTATTCTATTTTATATGTTTTAACCAAAACCATGTTTAGAGCTTAATGTCAAAAACATAGATATTTCACCATGTTTGTGTAGTGGATCATATCCATACACCATATGCTTTCAAAGTTGTTTAAATATCTTATTTTTGTATTTGGTTAAGTTTTAAAAAAACAAGTTTTGAAAAAGCAAGTTTGGAAAAATACTGTTTTTCATTTGAGCCAATTTTTTCATATTACAAAAATAGTCCAAATTATTTATAACATGCCTAGATTTTGTGCAAGCATGTTTGTTTATCAAAGTATATTGGTAAAACTATTTTGTAGATTTTTAATGATTTTATGGGATTTTATTTCAATCAAAAAGACCAAGTTTTAAATCCCTTTACATTTCTGTACTGGCTTCAGTCGGTCGACCGGGACGGTCGACCGACGTGCACAGACGTGCACGCCAGTTCTGGCAGGAGGCCGGTCGACCGTCCAGAGAGCTCTGCTCTCTGGAAAGGCCCCGGCTGACCGGGCGGTCGAACGGACAGAGAGATTTGCTCTTTGTATCCTGGCCTCGGTCGACCGACCGGTCGACCGATGGCACAACGGTCTGAAATATGACCGTTGGCCGGTCGACCGGGCGGTCGACCGACAGTTCTGTCAGGCCTCCAACGGCTAGTTTTTGGAGCCCTATAAATTGGGCCTTTTGAGGGCTGTTTTGATTAAGATTTTTGGAGACTTTTAGAGCTAGTTTTTTCTACTTTTTTAAGAGGTTTTTCTCCACAAAATTGAGAGCAAATATTTCCTATCAAAAGGGGAGTTTTATCAAGAGTGTTTTAAAAAGAGATTTCTTGAGTTTTTCCTCCACCATTCTCATCCTTGTTTTCTCACACACCCACTTGAGCTATCCATTACTATATCTACCTATAGGGATTTGTTGTGAGAGGATTTTAGGTGATCAAGAGTTGTGATCACCAAAGTTCATCTTTGCTCTTTGAGGAGGCGGACGTGTGTGTTCGCATTGTTTCGGGTCCTAGTGGGGACTCGGTGTTTCAAGTTCGGGTGCGAACTCTTTGTTTGAGGTGCGGCCTCGGCGAGCCGGTGGGCTTGCGGTGTGTACGGGACTAGAGAGTCCAAGGGATTGTAGGTGTTTCGGCACCGAGGAGTGATCCATTGGGATCGTGCATTGTGGAAATCCTTCGTGTGTCGAAGGCGGGGATGTAGAGCAAGGGTGCTCGAACCTCAAAACAAATCCCTTGTGTTTGCGATTGCTCACTCTCTCTCTCTCTTTGTCTCTTGTTTATATCTTGCATACTTTTATTGTGTTTATCATTATATGCTTGATATACATTTGTGCTTAATTGATATACATGCTTGGGTTGTTTGCTAACACTTGTATTTAACCAAGAGAGCCAACGCGGCACCTCAACCCTTATTTAGAGGAATCTAGAGGAGTTTGTCCAGAGCCCTTCACGGGGAATTCGGCAACACTCTTGTGTTATACGTGGTGTTTAGTGTAAGAGTTTAGTTTAGGTCATAATAGTTTTTACTTCCGCATTATTTGGCATTAAGTGACCATTAGATTAGCCATCACCTATTCACCCCCCCTCTAGGTGATCTTACAGTATAGTTCTGAAGTGATCCCTCGCTACGAGTCAGAGAATGAGCTTGATACAGACGACCCATTCTGGGAGCTCATTGATGAACCAAAATACTGACATGAAGAGGAAGAAAGCGAAGAGGAGATTGTTGGTAAAGCGGTGGAAGAGACGGAAAGCGATACGGAAGACGAACACAATCATAATCTTGAGGACGAATCTGATTATGATGGTGATGACGAGAAGGAGTAGATTAGAACTTCAAAATTTGTATTTCGATTTTTTATAAATATATAAGCCTGTTTTCTAATGTTAATTATGTGAATTATAATTTTTACTACTTAGTCTTGGTTGAAATGCCGTACATTTGTCACAAATTTTATTCATGTTATAGATCGAAATGGATGTTACAATTAAAAAAGATATATATATCGACAGCCAACTGCGACTCTGGTTGCAGTCATGAAACTGGTGTAGACATCCAGACAGAACGTTAAATGGGCAAAATGAACATGCGATCACGGTCGCAGTGTTAATTTATCTTCAGTGGACTAAAGCACAACATAGGGCGAAAATGTAGAAATGGAAGTTAAAATTAAATGAAAAAGGGAACGCTGCGACTGTTGTCGAAAATAGAAATAATACCATCAGGCAACTGCGACTCTGGTCGCAGTGATGGAACTGTTGTAGATAACGAGAAAGTCAATATTCAAATGTGCAAATATCGATGCGACCATGGTCGTAGTGTTACTTTATGTTCAGTGGGAAAAAAAAGAACATAGCACAAAATTATTGAAATTATATTTGTGCGAAAAATTTTAACTATATTCAGATGTTATAATAATATACCAAGAGACAGGGGCAATTTTAAAAGCAACAAATCAATTTCCCCGGCATAGAAACACTGCGACCACGGTCGCAATTATCCCCGTACACTGCTTATCTTTGAGACCAAAGTCGCTGTCTACGTTGAAGTAAATAAAAAGTAAACTATATAGGCCAAGTTTGTAACAGTAAAACTCTAAAGTATAACTAATAGTACAGTAAAAGTCAAAAATGATATTAAAATCTGCTTATAATGACATGCCAGTGGCAGCATGCGACATGAATCTCTCTGCACTGTGCGGCCCTGGTCGCAGTTCATGACTGAAATTGTCAAAATAAACACTTTATTCCTTCATGAATCTCTCTGCACTGTGCGACCTACTTCTTCTGCCATTAAAAAGGAAATGTAATAATTTTAAATATAAATCATTAGAAAGAAGTGTATAATAGGTTTAATTTAATACCAGTAATGGACAACCAGTCCTGTAATGGCCCAGCTCTTGACAGTTATCACATCTTTGATGCTTCACTTCCTTCTGATATAGAGAATCTTCAAAATCAGACTTATGCCTGGATGCAGCTCTAGGCCTCCCCTTGGTTGGTACAGGACCAATTGGATCACGTATATTCAATTCTTCACCATCTCTCAGAACGACGACGGATCCACTGGAACCAACTGTAGTTTTAGGCTGTGATGACTGATAATTTCCTGACATGGCTTTGTATTCACTAGTAGTTTCTTCAGCAAATCTTTCCAAATCTGCGTCCAACTTTGAAACATGGATAACAGAATCGGCGACCATCTCAAGAATTGCATTAAATTTTGAAAGAAGTGTCCACAATCTAGCCGTCTGTAGAGTGCCTTGACTGGGAAAAGGCCTGATGCCATTTTCAATTGCAACATTTTTGTAACGAGCATCCAACCTTCATCTCTGAAGTATATATGATTCTGGTATGTGCGTAACGTGATTGCGCCACAAAATACACAGAATATGTCTACAAAGGATACCCTCTGTTTTAAATAATGAGCAACTACAAGAAACATGAAGTTCCTCAGGCTTCTCATAACTGACCTTTTCCCAGCTGTCTTTTGATTCTAAAAAATCACCAACCAGATATTTTGATCCAGGTCCGTCGTGTTCCAACTCTTCTGAAAACAGTGTCGTTACAACTGCCCATTTCTTTTGGAACGACTAAAAAATCTTCGGTGTATACAACTTCGAAACCTGTATCTCATATGGATTCGATGTACAGTTGGGCACATAAATTAAAACCGGAAAATCTTGTTGAGATTCAGAAGTACGACGGGCAATAATTGCTTTATCATATTGGTGAACAAATTTCACTAGTTTCGTGTTTGCATTAACAAAACCATCAAAGAAGGAATTAATACTCTTGGACTTCTGGCTGGTTGTTATTCTAGCACAGAAAACATCCTTGAGATATGCATTAACCCAGTGTCCGCGCAGTCTGTGCATCTTCAACAACCAACTGTCTTCTTCTTCTTCTTCTAAATGATATTTTTCATTCATCAGACGCCATTGCTCCTCGCATGTGCTTATATCACGGGAGGTGCACCAATCATGGAAATCAAAGACCATATGTTCCCCATACTTGTTTGTCATCGGGATTTGTTGCTCGGCAGTATGTTTCCGTACATGCCAGAAATAGTACCGGTGCTGAGTAGTTGGCAAAACAATCTTGATGGCGTCACCAATCTGGGCATCCTGATCAGTAATAATCAACTTCGGTGCAACTCCATGCATGCACTTGAGCCATTTTTGGAATAGCCACACAAACGTATCCCTCTGCTCATCAGCAAGCAATGCACATCCAAACAAAATTGACTGCTAATGATGATTTACTCCAGTGAATGGAGCAAATGGCAAGCTCAAGTGATTAGTCCTGTATGTTATGTCAAAAATGATCACATCACAGAACCTCAAATACGAGGAAATAACTCTTCCATCAGCCTAAAAAATGCTTCTAAGTGTGCCCGCGTTATCAACTTCACTTGCAAAGAAGAATTCTGGATCGGTCTCGGCTTTCTCTTGAAAATATTTGATGATCGCAATAAACTCATGGCCAATGTTATTCCTACGTTGACGAGTAAAATCAATAACTTGTTGCGGGCTCACTTCTTCACAACCTTCTCCCTGGCTCATTGCATTCACAACATGGGAAATATTTGAAGGGCACATTCCACATCAACCAAATTGCTCATAATGCTTCTGCTAATCTTCGAACGATGAGTCTGGTGAGAGTAATGGTGATGTACCTTATTCGGGCTTGACAATTCATGTGAATGAGAATCAACAAATTTGGTGACAACCCAATATCTTCTGTCAAATAAAAATGAAGGCGAACATGCATCTCAGCAGGACACGCTACTCTAGTGTCAATTCGACGATGCACTGTAAGCCCCTCTTGTCTTTTGTCACACAACTTCTTCACACCTTCTTTGTTGCAGCAAAATTTTCTGCAAATAACTTCATGAGGAGGCCTCCGTGACTTATCTTTCCTTTTCTTCTCACGCCAAAATCTCTGTTCCTTGCATAAGAATTGTAAAAATTGTATGCTTCCACATCTGTCAGAAACTGTTTCCCTAAAAAATATTTGAGCTTCCAGACATTTCTCCATGTGCATTCAGATCCTATAAAAACAAATTGACGAACTACATAAATTTAAATATTTTTTAAATATCACACGTCTGAACTTTAATTACTAAAGCTGCGACCAAGGTCGCAGATGTAAATCTATATAACTTCTTACTAAAAGACTGTGATCGTAGTCGCAGTTTTTCGTATAAGAAGAATTTTTAAAAAACTGAATAATAACTATGCAACAATCTAATGAATATATAAAATGGATATAATTCACATAGAAACGTGTAAGAATTATAACAACAAGAAATGCGACTTAGGTCGCAGTCACAAAAAAAAAGCTTTCATAGCCGGAGATTATTTTCAAATAAAATTCCGACCGTGATCGCATTTCTAAAACTTTAGAACAAGTGATTATAGGTCGCAGTACCATAAACGCTACAGAGAAAGATTCTATATTTAAGAAATTGCGTTAAAAAATTGACACAATAAAAACCTGTTGATCAGCATGCAAAGATGTCAACCTTTCAATATTTTCAATATTCTGAGAGAAAGTTGAACCAGATGATATATCCTCCATATTTAGATCGGGAGATAGAGATCGCTTACGACAGCAACTAGAATTGACAGGGGAAGTAGATTGCTCAGACGTCGACATTAAATAAAAAGGATAAAAATTGCTCTAAAAAAATGATATTTTCATAGAAAACTTTATCGCAGGTTTGAAAAGGAGAACCTAAATCTGACAAAGAGCGGTAGAGAAATAGGGAAAAAAATAATAATAAACAATAACCTAAATCTTATAAAGAGCGGTAAAAAAGGGAAAATAATAATAATAAACAATAAACTAAATCTGACAACGAGCGGTCAAAAATTTGGGGAGTGGGAAAATAATAATAAACAATAACGGAGCGAGTAGCTTTTAACAAGGGGTATTTAGTAATTTAACTTGTTCATATAAGCGGGGCGTAAGTTAGTGCGGTAACAAATATTGAGCCACGTCACCGCAGGCTGAGAGAGTCTATCAGCCGTTGGCTTATATACATTTCTCTGTCTCTATATATATATATATGTAACTCCGCCAGTGCCCCGTTCACTGCCTGTCCTAAGTCAGGATAAAGGAGGAGGGTTGTGGTAGGCCTGTGACAGCCAACGTAAAATATTGTTACATACTATGAACATGAACCAAGAACTAAATTTCGTTGGGGCGTCCTCTACTGAGTGACGCGCTACATCAGAGCCCAGGTGTAGTGAAAAGTGGGTAAAAGTTGTTAGGTCGTTATCCAAAAACGATACGCCATATTGGCGCCCGGATGTGGTGTTAAATGAGCAAGGGTTCCCACACTTTTATGAGCGGGTGAGAGTAAAAAAAATTAGCTCATGAATATAGGATTAGGTTAGCATCATAGAACATCGGTTCTCTTATAGGTAGATTAGCAGAGTTAGTTGATGCTATAGTTAGACGGAATATTAGTATTTTGTGTGTACAGGAAACTAGGTGGTTAGGTGAAAAAATAAAAATTATAGAGCCTTAGGGTTATAAACTTTGGTATATTGGTAGAGATAGAAATCGTAATGGGGTGGGTGTGATCATAGATAAATAATTGTTTGAGGATGTAGTAGAGGATAGGAGAAAGGGTGATAGGATTTTACTAGTTAAACTTATTTTAGGTAGGGTAATTTATTGGCCCAAAGTTACAATCACCCGGTTTTAGAGTTTTTGATGATAACAAAACATATATAGTTATTTGTACTAATCGAGTTTAAGTGTTTAAAGATTATTTCAGGGTTCTATCGATTCAAGATGTTTCTTCCCCTAAAGGATGGTGGTGTTGACTCAAGATGACTCAAATACGGGATCATAAATTCAAGTAACTCAATGATGCAAATGAAAAAGCCCGATTGAAGATCTTGTAGTCACTTAGACCCTTATAAGATT
This sequence comes from Agave tequilana, assembly GCA_038442645.1. Lineage (NCBI taxonomy): Eukaryota > Viridiplantae > Streptophyta > Magnoliopsida > Asparagales > Asparagaceae > Agave > Agave tequilana. The sequence continues at coordinate 123,046 of JAVJIF010014356.1, read as the reverse complement.
TTTAGTATGTTAAAGAGTAAGGATATGATGTGCTCAAGAAGTTACACACACAAAAATACACTTTTTAAAAGTTTTGGGTAGTATTAGTTTTGTTGCATGATTGGTTAATATACATGTTTCATAATTTTTCAAATTTTTATATCAAGTTTAGAACATGTATTTTATCTCCTATACTATGCTATATAACCCTCAAATCAATACAAAATATTTTAAAATGTTTTCCAAATTTAAAAATCTGTTTAAATTTTATTTCAGGCTACACGGTCGACCGGGCGGTCGACCGTAGCTGTTTCAGGCCAACACGGTCGATCGGCCGGTCGACCGTGCCTATTGGCCGTGGATGTGCACGCTGTGCACATTTGTCGGTCGACCGGGCCGGTCGACCGACAACCCTACGGTCGACCAACCGGTCGACCGACTGCATGACACTTGCTCTCGGTTTGTGCCGGTAGACTGGCCCGGTCGACCGGCAGTTCAAAATTCTTTTTTTTTAAATTGCCCTACGGTCGACCGGAGCCAACGACTATTTGCCAAGTGGCGTGCTAGTTTACCGGCGGTCGACCGGCAGACGTCCAGACTGGCACTAACGGCTCTATTTTGGATCTGTTTTATTTTTTATGGTTTCCAACGGCTATTTCTTGTTTCCAAGTGGTTAAACTCACCCCTAATAACCTAGTATCACTTATGAATGGTATTTATCCTTTGCCTATAAATAGAGGTCATCGGTCCTTGATTTTCAACAAGAAAATATTCAAGTTTCAAGTATTTTCAAGAGAATAAGTGTTTCATTGCTTTCCATTTTCAAAGTTCTTTCTATTGCAAAATTTTTCAGTGGTTTTCAAGTCTTCTAAATCTTTACTAATGAAAATTTTCTCTCACTTTACTTCTTGAGCCTAAAATCATACTCCACTCTATAAGAAGTTGTAAGAGAGTGTTTGTGGTCTTTCTAGATCACCAAGTGACTTGTATTCTATTGATTGTGGTTCCTATGCTCACAAGTCACAACATTTGCACTGACATCATGCTAAACATGTTCACAAACCAAACATTTACACTTCACACACTCATCATGCATTCATGTATGGTAAAATTTATGCATGCACTTATTGTGGCCGAAAGGGTCACTTGGCTAGATTTTGTTTTGATAGACTAAATACCTCAAATAATCATGTTTGGGTTCGTAATGCTAACATTAAAGGATCCAAGAAAATTTGGGTACCAAAGTCAACAATTATGTTACATGTTGTACGTACACTTTAAAGCTCAAACACGTAGGGAGCAGTGGTATCTTAATAGTGCTTGCTCAAGGCACATGAAATGGGTATCAATAATTTGCAACCCTATCAAGATACCATGAAGGTGGCATCGTCACCTTCAGAGATGACTCCAAAGGAAAGATTGTTGGTATAGGTAACATTAAACTTGGTTCATCTCTTATGACTGAGAATGTTGCTTTAGTTGATGGTCTCAAACATAATCTCTTGAGTGTTAATCAACTTTGTGATAAAGGTTTTAATGTGATTTTTGATGACTTAGTTTGTAATATATTTGATAGACAATCTAATACACGTATACTTTTCGAATTTCATGAAAACAATGTATACATGATTGATATGTCTAATATGCAATGCAATGCCACATGTTTGAATACCTTCAATGATGATTCTTGGTTATGACATAGGAGACTAGGCCATATTTCTTTTGACCATCTATCTAGAATAAACAATAAGGAAGCAATGAAAGGTATTCCTTATTTGAAATTTGAAAAGGACCGCATTTGCGATGCGTGCCAACTTGAAAACAAACCAAGTCCTCTTACAAATCCATCAAGGATATCATGACATCACGACCCTTGGAGTTAATTCATATGAATTTGTTTAGTCCTACTAAACCAAAAGTTTAATTGGGAATCGTTTTGCTTTTGTGTTAGTTGATGATTTTTTTCGTTTTACCTGGGTTTTCTTTTTAGAACATAAAAATTAAGCCTTTTCACATTTTCAAATATTTAGAAAAAAGAGTTGAAAAGGAAAAAGATTCTTCAATTTTATGAATAAGGAGTGATAGAGGTGGTGAATTCAATAGCCAATCCTTTATCACTTACTGCGAAGAACATGGAATTAAACATGAATTATCTTGTCCTAGAATTCCACAACAAAATGGAATAGTTGATAGGAAAAATCGAACACTGCAAGAAATGGCTAGGACTATGATAAATGAATATGGTCTCCCTCAATACCTATAGGTCGAGGCCGTAAACACATCTTATTACATATCAAATAGGATTTTTTTTTGCAAAAATAATTCTAAAATTTCTTTCGAAATTTACTATTCAAGAAAATCAAATGTTTCTTATTTAAAGTTTTTGGTTGTAAATGTTTTGTTTTAAATACTAATGATAATTTAGGTAAGTTTGATGTAAAATCTTATGAAGTTATTTTTGTTGGTTACTCTAACTCTAGTAAAGCCTATAGAGTCTTCAATAAATCTACTATGACTATTGAAGAATCTATACATGTAAAGTTTGAGGAATATAATATTTTTGTTGAGAATGTTGTAAAATTTGATTCCTTAGGTGAAGGCATGGAGAGGATAACCTTGAAGGACTCACTTATATAAGAAGACAAACCAAAAATTAATGTGCAAAGTGAAGTTCTAGAAATTACAGTGGAGCCAACACAACTACTTCCAAAGGATTGAAGATTCACTCCACATCATCCCAAAGATCTCATTATAGGCGATGTATCAAAAGGAGTAATTACCCGTTCCAAACTCTATGATCTTTATGACCATTATGCTTTTATTTCTCATTTTGAACCAAAGAACATCCTCGAAGCCGAGGTGACTCATATTGGTTGCTTGCCATGCAAGAGGAGCTCAATCAATTTGAGCGCAACCAAGTTTGGCATCTTGTCCCTAGACCCCATGATAGACCAACAATTGGCACTAAATGGATTTTAGGAACATGTTGGATGAGTCGGGCAATATTGTTAGAAATAAAGTTAGGTTAGTGGCCGAAGGTTACACCCAAATTGAAGGTATCGATTTTGAGGAAACCTTTGTACCCGTAGTACGGCTTGAAGCCATACGGATAATACTTGCTTTTACTTCTTATAAAGATTTTAAACTTTTTCAAATGGATGTCAAAAGTGCATTTTTAAATGGGTTTATTGAAAAGGAGGTGCATGTTGAACAACCCCCCGGGTTTGTTGATCCTACACATCCGGATTTTATTTTCAAACTAGACAAAACTTTATATGATTTAAAACAAGCTCCTAGAGCTTGGTATGAAAGACTTTCATCATTTCTTATTTCTAATGGTTTTGCAAAAGGAACAATAGATATCACTTTGTTTGCTAAATATGTTGAAAATGATATTCTTATTGTTCAAATATATGTTGATGATATTATATTTGGATCTACTAATGAAAAATTTTGCAAAGATTTTGAATCATGTATGAAGGAAGAATTTGAGATATCTATGATGGGCGAACTTAACTACTTCCTTGGACTCCAAATCAAGCAAAAGAGTGATGGGATTTTTATAAATCAAACCAAGTACACAAAGAAACTCATCAAGAAATTTGGGCTTGAAGGGGCTAAGAGAAGCAAAACTCTCATGGCTACCACCACAAAACTTGACAAGGATGAACAAAGTATAAATGTAGATATCAATCTCTATCGTAGCATGATTGGTATTTTATTATATTTAATGGCTAGTAGGCCGAATATTATGTTTAGTGTTTGTATTTGTGCTAGATTTTAATCATGTCCTATAGAGTCCCATTTGATTGCGGTAAAACGCATTATTAGATATCTTAAGGGTACCATTGGAATGGGTTTGTGGTGTCCAAAGACCAGACAATTTTTCATGACGAGTTTTTCAGATGCTGACTATGCGAGTTGTAGAGTGGATAGGAAGAGTACTAGTAGAATCTGTCAGTTTCTAAGAAATTGCCTTGTTTCATGGTCTTCCAAGAAGCAAAATTCTGTAGCCCTCTCAACCGCCGAGGCGGAGTATGTTGCGGCCAGGACTTGTTGTGCTCAAGTCCGTTGGATGAAACATACTCTCCTTAACTATGATTTGCATTATGACCATATTAAAATATTTTGTGATAATACTAATACTATTCATATGACTAAAAATGCAAATCAATATAGTAAGACAAAGCACATTGACATTCGATATCACTTTCTTAGAGATCATTATGAGAAAGGTGATATTGAAATTGATTATATTTTCACCGATTTTCAACTTGCGGATATTTTTACTAAACCACTAGATTATAATAGATTTTTCTTTATTTGTGGTGAATGAAATATTTGTAATATGGATTCATGAGAATTTTGCAAATACTCTTCACAAATGTTTTGTTGACTTGACCCTTTTTGATGCATGACGAAAAGGGAGAAATACTTTTGAGTTATTATTTCTTTTTCATGCATAATTTGTAACATTTATTTTATTTGTAAAGAACATATTCTTTTCTTACACTTGATAGATAGCAGATTTGAGGGGAGCTCTTTCAAGCTCCTTTCACATTTTTTTTAAATAACTCATATGTTTTGTCATCATCAAAAAGGGGGAGATTGTTGGCCCAAGGTTACAATCACCCGGCTTTAGAGTTTTGATGATCACAAAACATATATAGTTATTTGTACTAATCAATTTTAAGTGTTTAAAGATTATTTCAGGGTTCTAAGGATTCAAGAAGTTTCTTCCCGTAAAGGAAGGTGGTGTTGACTCAAGACAACTCAAATATGAGATCAAGAATTCAAGTAACTTAACGATGCAAATGGAAAAGCCTGATTGAAGATCTTGTAGTCACCTAGACCCTTATAAGATTTTAGTATGTTAAAGAGTAAGGATATGATGTGCTCAAGAAGTTACACACACAAAAATACACTTTTCAAAAATACAAGTTTTGGGTAGTATTAGTTTTGTTGCATGATTGGTTAATATACATGTTTCATAATTTTTCAAATTTTTATATCAAGTTTAGAACATGTATTTTATCTCCTGTACTATGCTACATAACCCTCAAACCAATGCAAAATATTTTAACATATTTTTCAAGTTTAAAAATCTGTTTAAATTCTATTTCAGGCCATATAGTCGACTGGGTGGTCGATCGTAGCTGTTTCAGGCCAACACGGTCGACCGATCAGTCGACCGCGCCTTTTGGTCGTGGGCGTGCACACTATGCACGTTTGTCGGTCGACCGTGCCGGTCGACCGACAACCCCTGTAGTCGACCGACCGGTCGCCGACTGCATGACACTTGCTCTCGGTTTATGCCGGTTGACCGGCCCGGTCGACCGACAGTTCAAAATTCTCTTTTTAAATTGCCCTACGGTCGACCGAGCGGTCGACGGGAGCCAACGGCTATTTGCCAAGTGGCGTGCCGGTCGACCGGCAGACGTCCAGACTAGCACCAATGGCTCTATTTTGGATATGTTTTATTTTTTATGAGTTCCAATGGCTTTTTCTTATTTCCAAGTGGTTATACTCACCCATAATGACCTAGTATCACTTATGAATGATATTTATCCTTTGCCTATAAATAGAGGTCATGGGTCCTTGGTTTTCAACAAGAAAAATATCCAAGTTTAAAGTATTTTCAAGAGAAGAAGTGTTTCATTGCTTTCCATTTTCAAAGTTCTTTCTATTACAAAATTTTTCAGTTGATTTTTAAGTCTTCTAAATCTTTACTACTGAAATTTTTTCTCACTTTACTTCTTGAGCCTAAAATCATATTCCATTCTATAAGAAGTTGTAAGAAAGTGTTTGTAGTCCTCCTAGATCACCAAGTGACTTGTATTCCATTGAGTTGTGGTTCCTCTTGTGTGGCGGAAAGTATTGTTGGAGTTAGGTACTCCGGTCTTGAGTAGACCAATTGTAATCCCTTGGGTGTAAGGTTCCTGTGTGAAAGTTTCCTTTATGGATTTAGTGAAAATCCTTTATAGTGGTGAAGGCGGGGACGTAGAGTAGTGGCTCGAACCTCGAAACAAATTCTCTTGTGTTTGTGATTGATTTTTTCTTACTCTTTATTGCTTTACATTCCTATACTTGTGATACTATTTATCTTGTTTCCATATTGCATTCATTTCATCTTCTTGCATTTTCGGTCTATACTAATATCAACAAGGAAGCAATTAAGCACCTTAACTCATCATCTAGAAGAATCAAAGAGGAGAAGTTCTAGAGCCCTTCACCAGGAATTAGGCTTCAATTTCTTGTTTTGAGTGACCGCTTGCATCATACATCTTAACTAGTTTTTAAAAGTGCATTTGATTAGCATAACACCTATTCACCCTCCGTTTTAGGTGTTTTTCAGATTTTTAATGTTATTAGTGTCTATGCACCATAAGTAGGACTTGATGAGTTAAGTAAGCGTCAATTTTCAAAGGATTTAGATGAGATTGTGCAAGGCATACTCGGTAGAGAAAAGGCTTTCATAGACGGTGACCTCAATGGGCATGTAGGAACTAGTCGTTATGAGTTTGTTAGTATACATAGAGGATTTGGTTTTGTAAAAAGAAATGAATCAGGTAACTCGATTCTAAATTTTTCTTTGTCATATGATTTGATCTTAGCGAATACTTGATTTAGGAAGAGAGAGTCTCATTTGTTCACTTTTTGAAGTGGATCAAGTGCGAGCCAGATAGATTTCTTTTTAACTAGAAAAGTAGATAGTGGTTTTCGTATGGATTGTAAAATAGTACTGGGTGAGAGTGTAGTAACCCACATAGACTCTTAATTTTAGATGTCCAGATTAGAAGGAGATTTAGAAAGATTAAACGTAAGTTAGATACTAAGATTAAGTGGTAGCGGCTAAACGAAGGTAACCATAGAGTTTTTGTAGATCGAGTAGTACATGAAGCAAATTGGAAAGCCCAAGATGATCCCAATACAACATGAAACAAAATTTCTAGCTGAATTAAAAGAGTACCTAAACATGTACTTGGTGAGTCACGAGGAGGTACTCCACTATGTAAGGACACATCATGGTGGAATAAAGAAGTAAAAGCTGCCATTAAGATCAAACGAGACTCTTATAGAGATTTGAAGAAAATTTGTGATGGAGTGAGTTTTGAGAGCTATAAGCTAGCCAAGAAGGAGGCTAAGAAAGCTGTTCAGAATGCAAGAACTAAAGTGTACAAAGAAGTGTATGAGAAATTGGACACTAAAGAGGTTGAAAAGGATATATATAGAATTACTCGAATGAGGGAGAGAAAGACTAGAGACTTATGTACTGTGAGGTGTGTCAAAAATGAGGATCAAAAGATTTTAATTCGAGATGAAAAAATCAAAGAAAGATGAAGAGAGTATTTTGACAAATTGTTCAATGGTAATTCTACTCAAGACTTGGACGATCTTACCATTTAGTGCCAGGATATGAAGCATAATTATATGCGCAGAATTAGCGAATCTGAAGTTAAAGAGGCCTTGAAGAGGATGAAGTCAAGGAAAGCTGTTGGCCCGTCCTATCGAGGTATATAGATGCTTAGGAGAACTGGGGTGAGATGTCTGACAAACCTCTTTAATAAGATCTGGCTAACTAAAAAGGTGCCAAATGAGTGGAGAAAGAGTACCTTAGTACCTCTATATAAGAATAAGGGTTATATCCAGAGTTGTTGAAACTATCATGGAATAAAACTCATGTGTCACACCATGAAGCTTTGGGAAAGGGTAATTGAACACAGGTTAAGGCAGAATGTTACAGTATCAGAGAACCAGTTTGGGTTTATGCCGGGGCGACCGACGACAGAGGCTATTCATTTGCTTCGTTAACTTATAGAGCGATTTCGAGAGAGGAAGAGAAATTTGCATATGATCTTTATTGATTTAGAACAAGCTTATGATAGGGTGCCAAGAGAGGTTTTATGATGGACATTGATGAAAAAGGGAGTCCCCATCAAATATATTGACATAATCAAGGATATGTATGATGGAGTTGCAAATCACCTAGAGGGGGGTGAATAGGTGATGAGCTAATCTAATGGACAATTAACCAGAATTAAAACTTATTAAACTAAACACCAAGTGTAACGCAAGAGTGTAGCCGGATTCCCTATGAAGGGCTCTGGACTAACTCCTCAAGATTTCTCTAAATAAGAGTTGAGGTGTCGCATTGGCTCTCTTGGTTGAATATAAGTGTTAGCAACCAATCCCCAAGCATATAACAATATGAGCACAAATATATATCAAGCATATAAGGATGAAAGCAATATAAGCATGCAAGATATAAACAAGTAAGAGATAGAGAGAGCAATCGCAAACATGGGAGATTTGTTTCGAGGTTCGAGCATACTTGCTCTACTTCCCCGCCTTCAACACTATGAAGGATTTTCACTATAAACCGATCCCACCGGATCACTCGGTGCCGCAACACCTACAAGGAGAGTTCACACTTGAACTCCTTGAACTCTCTAGTCCCGTACACACCGCAAGCCCACAAGCTCGCCGAGGCCGCACCTCAAACAACGCGTTCACACTAGAACCCGAAACAACGCGAACCCGCAAGTCCGCCTCCTCAAAGTACAAGAAAGATCTCTTGGTGATCTAAACACTTTGATCACCAATAAACACTCTCACAATAACACTCCTATAGGATGAATATGTCAATGGATAGCTCAAGTGTTTGTGAGAAAAATAAGGATGGAATGTGTGGTGAAAAACTCAAAGAAATCACTTTGAAAAAATTTTGATAAACTCTCCTTTTGAATGAAAGTATTTGGCTCAAATACAAGTGGAGAAAACCTCTTAAAAGAGTTGGAAAAACTAGTGCAAAACCACTTGAAAAATCTTGTGTGAAACAGCCCCCAAAAGCCCCATTTATAGGGCTAGAAAAAACTAGCTGTTGGGAGCCAGGTTGACCTGTCGGTCGACCGCCGGGTCGACCGATAACGGTCAGATTTCTAACCGTTGTGCTAGCGGTCGACCAGCCGGTCGACCGTGGCAAGGATACAGAGAGCTAAGCTCTCTGCCGGTCGACCGCCCGGTCGACCGGGGCCGTTTCTAGAGAGCAAACACTCTCTGGCGGTCGACCGGCCCATCCTGTGCACGTCTGTGCACGTCGATCGATCGTTCCGGTCGACCGGCTCCTGGTCCGGTCGACCGGTCAGTCGACCGCCAGAGCCTGGCAGGCTTATATTAGGGATTTAAAACTTGAGAATTTTGACTCAAATAAAATCCCATAAAATCACCAAAAATCTACAAAAATAGTTTTAATGTTATACTTTGATAATCAAACATGTTTGAGTAAAATCAAGACATGTTACAAATAATTTGAACTATTTTTATAACTTAAAAATTTTGGCTAAAAACAAAAACTGTATTTTTCCAAAATTGGTTTTTCAAAAATTCTCCAAATACAAAAACAAGATATTTTAAACACTTTGAAAGCATAAAGTGTATGGATATGATCCACTACACATACATGGTGAAATATCTATGTTTTTGATATTAAGCTCTAAAACGGTTTTGGTTAAAAACATATTATATACTTTGAATTCCAAAAACCAAACCGGTATTTTGTCAAAATGAAAACTCTTTTGTATTTTTCCAACGTAAAAATTCTTTTATGAAAACTCATCTAAATCAAGAATGTGTGAGTATGGTAACTTGAGCAATCCACCAACTATTCTATCATTTACATTTTAACTAAAAATAAAATCTTAAAAAAACAAACCTAGACACAAGTCTTCTTCTTGAAGTCTTCACTTGAAGTCTTCTCCTCCTTCTTGACTTGGTCCAAACTTGATCAATGAGCTAGACTCCTCTTGAGTACTTGATGTGGTCTTGATGTACAAGCTCTTAAATCAAACCGTGCTAGCTCCAAAACTTGTCTTTAAATTCTTTGTTGAAGCTACACACCTACTAAGATCTTGATCACAAATCTGAAACTAATTAAACACAAGATCATTAGTACCATAACTACATGAGTTTATCATCATCAAAACTAGAGTGATAGGCCTTTGGGCCAACAGGAGTAGTGGCAAATGTCAGAACTTGTGGAGGCATAACAAGTGATTTTTCTATCACAATTGAATTGCATCAAGGATCTGCATTGAGTCCATTCTTATTTGCCATAGTGATGGATGAACTTACTAGAGCTATTCAGGATAAGATACCGTGGATACCGTGGTGCATACTATTTGCTAATAATATTGTCCTAATCGATGAGACGGGAGCTGGGGTAAATGCCAAATTGGAGTTATGGAGGAAAAGTCTAGAATCTCGAGGTTTAGATTAAGTAGGGCCAAAATAGAGTATATGGAGTATAAATTTAGTAAACAGGGAATCCAAAATTATAGTATTGTGAGACTAGATGGACAAAAAATACCGTTGAGCAGTCATTTCAAGTACTTGTGTTCTATTATCCAAAAGAATGAGGAGATCGATAGTGATGTCAACCATAGGATCTAAGCCGGCTGGTTGAAATGGAGGAGTGCAACAGGAGTTTTATGTGATCATAACATTCCGTTATGGCTTAAGGGAAAGTTTTATCGGACTGCTATTAGGCCAGCTTTGTTATATGGCACAGAATGTTAGGCTATAAAGAGACATTATGCCCAAAAGATGAGTGTAGCAGAGATGCGCATGCTTCGTTGGATGTGTGGTAACACGCGGAGAGATAAGGTGAGAAATAAGGATATTCATACTAAGATAGGTGTAGCCTCGATAGAAGAGAAGATGAGAGAAAATCGCCTACGATGGTTTGGTCATGTGCGACGTAGACCTACAGATGCGCCAGTCCGACGAGTAGAGCATATCAATTTAGGGCAAGTTAAAAGAGCATAGGGGAGACCGAAGAAAATATGAATGGAGGTAATACGACAAGATATGGAGGTTAAAGGTCTTAGTGAAGGCATATTTCTCGATAGGAATGAGTGGAGAAAGCTGATAAATGTGCCCGATCCGACGTAATTTTCTTTTGGTTCATGTAGCCTACCCCAAATACGTGGAACAAATGGCTTAGTTGTTGTTGTTGTTGTGTGTGTATATATAATTTTTCTCTTTTTTTTGAACTTTTTAAGTATCTTTAGCGTAGATACTGAGGCTTCCTGAGGCTAAGGCACCTAGCTAATTGATAATAAAAAATTATTATATTTTATGTTGTCTTATCTTATTAGGCTTTTTCAGCTACCCATATAGCGAGCTTTGGCCAATGCTCCCAAACCAGATGATCTTAGCGCAATAAGTGCAAAAACACTCCTACGGATTTAATTACCTGAGGCTACAAAACAAGACTTATTATTAATATTTTACTGTATATAAAATATATATATATTTTCTTTTTTTTCATACCCTAGTTGTAATCAATATCCCAAACTTATGAACTTAATAGTGTAAATGCTATCGGGTACATAATCACTTAGACTAAGTTTAGATGGTATGTCCATTTTTGATTCTAATCTTTATTTTAAAACTTTATGACTCTTTCATTTTGATCTTACCTTTAAAATCTACTCATGGATACCAACTCACTCACATACTAGCTAGCTCTCTGTAGAAACTTTTCAAAATTTTCAACGATTTTTTTTTCAAGGCTACTAAACAAATAAAGAAAAGAGAAATAAAGTGAAAACCCTAAAACTAAAACAAAACCAAAAAGACTCTTAAAATAAAAGAAATATGCGAACCGCCCCCCCCGCCCCACACTTAAAATGTGTCATGTCCTCATGCATGCAAATGAATACGGATATAAAAAATGCCCTCTTAAATTATGCACATGATCACAATAATCAGATAATCCACGCATACAGGAAAAATGATGAATTTATGAAATTTGCTAGAACTGTAGATAACTCACAGTGCACAAAGAGAAATATCGTCGTAGAAATAATAAAGAGACTGCTTCCTGTGTGTGCATCCCTGCTTAACCTGTAACACTTATAGAAGACTTGACATCAAAGTTAGAGAAAGAGATAAATAAAAGACTCTAAACACTACACTGACTCCCTACGGTTATGAAAAATCTTAACACAAGTGGATGAGGATAAAGCAGGCGATAGTGAAAATATACATACCTTCACCTGAGCTACCTTAATTAGCAATTAGAGGTTCCTGGTCAGGTTCATCGTTCGGGGTTGGTAGCAGGAATCTCAATGCTCGTTCTAACTCATCTCTGCTTTCCGTATGTGATGGCAGTGCAAGGTTTTGTAACCCCACAAAATTCTCATACATTGGCACATGTGGATAGAGCTTGTGTTGCCAACTATGAATACCCGACGAAATTCGGTACCGGTAGCAATTGGTTGCATAATTCGGTTAACATATCCATTCACTGACTCTCCTTCATCAAAACCAAATTCCAAAAATGGCGAGTTATAGTCCAGAAAACTGTTCTCGTCCTCCCACATGCCATGGTCTATATCTGAATTTGTCATGTTCTTAATTCTCCCACTTGCTTGGTTAGCGTCTAAGACATAGAATCAGTAAGTTAGTTTTTTTTTAATAATAATAATATACAATTATATAGATACAATATATGAATACTCATCCAGTGTATTGGGGGTCATGAAGACTCATAACCTCCTCATTGTTGCTCACAGGCATTTCCAAGAATGGCTTTAAACATTGCCCATTAACCTTGAATACTGCACCTTTTTTCGGATCTTCTATCTCCACTACTCCATGCGGAAACACTACACGCACCACAAATGGTCCCGTCCATCTAGATCTCAACTATCCAGGAAACAAATGTAGTTTAGAATCATACAATAGGACTTTCTGCCCTGGTATAAATGACTTTCACAAAATTGCTTTGTCATGAAACACCTTTGTCTTTTCCTTAAAGATTCTGGCATTCTCGTATGCTTCCTTTCTGATTTCTTCCAACTCGTTGAGTTGAAGCTTCCTATGTTCTCCTACCATGTCAAGATCAAAATTGAGCTGTTTTATGACCCACATGGCTCTGTGCTCTAATTCTACCGATAAATGGCATGCTTTTCAAAAAACAAGCCGATACGGAGACATTCCCAGGTTGGTTTTAAAAGCTGTTCAGTATGCCCATAAGCATCTACTAATTTTAACGACCAATCTTTGTGATTCAGATTTACTGTTTTTTCTAGAATCTGCTTGATTTGCCTGATGCTCACTTTCACTTGACCGCTCGTTTTTGAATAATAAGGAGTTGATAGTTATGGGTAATCGAGTACTTCCTCATCAGAGCCTCAAAAGAACGGTTAAAGAAGTGGGTGCCATTGTTGCTGATAATTGCATGTGGTGCACCAAATCGAGAAAAAATATTCTCCTTTAAGAATTTGACAACAACCTTGTTGTCATTGGTCCTGCTTGCCACAGCTTCTACCCATTTGGACATATAATCAACGACAACCAAAATATAGAGATTTTCAAATGAGTTTGGGAATGGTCCCATGAAGTCAATGCCTCACACATTAAATATTTTGTCTGTTAATATTGGGTGTAAAGGCATCATGTTCCTCCTTGTGATCCTGCCCACATGTTGACAGCGAGGCAACATTTGTAGAACTCATGAGCGTATTTAAAGAGGGTGGGCCAATAAAAATCACATTGCAGGACCTTTTCTACAGTTTCTTTACTCTGAAGTGCCCCCAACAAGCTTGGTCATGACATAATGACAAGATGCTTTTGTGTTCTTCTTCAGGGACACACCTCCTAAAGATCTGATCAGGATAATACTTTCACAGATATGGATCATCCCAATAGAAGTATTTCAATTTAGAGTGAAACTTGTATTTGTATTGTCTTGACTATTCTTCTGGTGTTTTCCTGGTCACAAGGAACTTGACAATATCAGCGAACCATGGCTCTCTTATCACGGCAAACAGTTGTTCATCAGAAAATTGTTCATTTATGGGTACATTAGAGGATAGAGCATTTGGTACACGGGACATGTGATCAGCCACCAGATTATCGGTCCCCTTTTTGTCCCTGATTTGAATGTCAAATTCCTGAAGTAGCAATACCCATCTTATCAGTCATGCCTTCGCATCCTTCTTTGTCAACAAATATTTTAGAGCTGCGTGGTCAGCTTAGATAGTGATTTGTGAGCCAATCAAGTAAGACCTAAACTTTTCAAGCGCAAAGACCATGGCTAAGAATTCTTTCTCTATTGTGGAGTAGTTGAGTTGCGCATCGTTCAGTGTCCTACTGGCGTAATATATCACATGAGGCTGCTTGTCAATCCGCTGCCCGAGGACTGCACCAATCGCGTAATCAATCAGACGCGTCACACATTAGCTCAAAGGGTTGGCTCCAATCTGATTCATGAATTATAAGGGCTGAAATTTGCTCCTTCTTTAAGATCTCAAATGCCTCAAGGCATTCTGGGATAAAAACAAATGGGACATCCTTGGCGAGAAGGCTGGTTAATGGGCGAGCAATCTTGCTGAAGTTTTGTATAAATCGCCGATAAAAATCAGCATGTCCTAGCAATGATCTGATATCCTTAACTAATCTAGGAGGTGGGATATGAGCTATCAAATCCACTTTTATTTTGTCCACCTCAATCCCTTTTTGGAGATTACATGACCCAATACAATTCCTTGTTGGACCAACAAGTGGCACTTCTCCCAATTTAGTGTCAGATTCTTTTCTCTGCATCGAGTGAGAACTAGGCTGAGGTGGTGAAGGCATTCTGAGAAGGAGTCTCCAAAGATGAAAAAAATCATCCATGAACACCTCAAGGAATCTTACCACCATGTCAGAAAAAATACTGAGCATACATCGTTAGAATGTTGCAGGTGCATTGCACAACCCAAAGGGCATGCGTCTGTATGTAAATGTTCCAAACGGACATGTGAATATGGTTTTCTCCTGATCCTCCGGGGCTATCAGGATCTGATTATAACCGGATTATCCATTGAGGAAGCAATAATATTCATGTCCGGCTAGATGCTCCAACATCTGGTCAATAAACAACAAAGAAAAATGACCCTTTCTTGTTTCTGCATTGAACTTTCTGTAATCGATACACACTCGCCATCCTGTCTGAATTCTCATAGGTATAAGCTCATCATCATCGTTCTTGACCACAGTGATTCCTGACTTTTTGGCACCCTTGCATAAGACTCACCCACGAACCGTCAGAGATTGGATAAATTATTCCATTGTCGAGGCATTTCAAAATGTCTTTTCTTACTGCCTCCTTCATTACAGGATTCATTTTGCGTTGGGGGTTTCTTCTTGGTTTGGCATTTTCAGTTAGGTGGATTCGATGCTGGACGATGGTCGGGCTTATCTCTTTTATCTCAGCCAATGTCCACCCTATAGCTTCCCTGTTCTTCTTCAATACAGACAAGAGTGATTCCTTTTGGTTTTTAGTCAGATTGGAAGCTATCACGACCGGGAGCTTTTCGTCCTCACCTAAATAGGCATACTTTAATGTTTCAGGGAGAGGTTTTAGCACTAAGTTAGGTGGCTCCCCTACAGATGGTCGAAATGGTGCTCGAATTCCCTCATCGAGTGACTCATAAAGAGGCTCCCAGTGCGTTGTACACACTTGATCAGCTTGTTTGAACACTTCATCAAATTCTTGTTCCATTTTGTCAAGCTCTGACCCTTGGTCAAGATACTCGATGCTGATCCTTCATCTTCAAAATGTTCGCTTGATATCCCTTGGATCATGTTGACATCAAAAGGTTGGTCAGAGTGATCGCTTGGTTGCTTTCCAAGATTGAAAATATTGAGATCGATAGTCATATTCTCAAAGGTGAGTTTCATCAACCCACTATGATAATTGACCGAAGCGTTTGATATTGCCAAGGAAGGTCAGCCAAGAATCATAGGAATTTGCCCTCTCGGGTTCTCCATCGGTGCAGTTTCAAGGACAACAAAATCGACTGGGAATATGAATTCTCCAACCTTGATCAACACGTCTTCTACTTCACCCTTTGGAATTTTTACGATCTATCAGCCAATTGCAAGGTAATCCTTGTAGGTTTTAACTCACACACTCCTAACTGCCTGTAAACTGAATATAGAAGCAAGTCGACGCTCGCCCCCATATCTAATAAGGCCTTGTCAATCATTGTTTGTCAGACATCTAGGGTCCTTATATTTCACTGGCATTGTGTTCTTTATGATCTCGCTGATATTTGCAGCAAGGAAGACCTTCTTAGGAGTTTGATGAGCTCGTTTCTTTGTGCACGGTCCTTCAAGAACTTTGCATATGATGGAACCTATTCAACAGCTTCAAGGAGAGGAATATTCACTTTGATTTGCTTGAAAATTTCTAGAATCTTCTCCATCTGCGTTGTGTTCTTCTTGGATCGGAGACTATTTGGAAAGGGAGCCCGTGGATCATGTGTAGGCTCAATGACTTCCTCAGTTTCCTTATCATTTGCTTTGCTAGAGCCTAAGGATGAGGGATCTGTCACCTGATCAGCTGATTTTATATGACTGTAGGCTTCCACCTGATTGTCTACCTCTTTCCCGATCATAATGTGTGGATCACATTCAGTTGAGCTGAATTTGAAGTGTTATTGTTAGCTCTGGTATCCCTGGGATTAATCTCCGGTTGGCTGGGGAAAGTCCCTCTTTCTCTCTCACTCAGAAGATATCTTACTCATTTGCAGCGTGAGTTGTTGTATGGCTTGTTGATTGGACTGCAACAACTGATTTGTCGATTGCATAAACGAGTTGAAGTTCTTCTCCATGGTGTTCAACTTTTGATCGCTCCCAAATTCGGGTGCTGGCATTGATGGATTTGCATATGTTGGAGTGGATTGTGGTGCCATAAGGCCGGTTGTTGTTGTTAATACGGGAATGTGTTTGGCCTCGCATACTGTGAACCACTTGGTTAGGATGTGCTTGTTGTCCCTCCTTGATATCCTCCTCCTTGATTTCATGAAAGGTTAGGGTGATTCTTCCACTGTGGATTGTATGTTGGTGCATATGGATCATTCCTTTGTCGCTGATAGGTGGCGTTAACTGTTATCCTTGACTATTCATCAGTGGGTTTGGAAAGAACAGGCAATCTTTCATGACATGAGTTGGAGATTGACAGTTAAAGCAACTTGGTACAGAGGTCTGATTTACTTGATTGAATTGCTGAGGAGTCCCCTCGCTTTCTAATACTTTAATCCTTCTCATTAGTGCTGCCATCTTTGCTTCAGTTACAATGGAGTTTTCGATCGAATGTATGTCACTCCTCGATGTGGTGGTTGAATTTGTGGTTGGTGGCTTCTCATTAAACCCTTCCCACTGCATGGTTTTTTCTGCCATCTCTTTGAGGAATATTCATGCAGCATCATCTGTTATCCTCATGAAGTCACCATGGCTCATGGATTCAAGAAGGGTTTTTGAATTATAATCGACACCCTCATAAATTATTTGACAGAGATACCACTTTTCTATGGCATGGTGGGACATTGAGCTAGAAGGTCCTTAAGCCTTTCTAAGTACTTCCAAAATGGTTCTTTGTCCCGTTGTCTGAATTGGTTAATCTCAGATCGGATCCTTGCAGTCTTGTGCATTGGGAAAAAACTTTTTCAGAAAGACTGCAACAAACTCTGCCCGTGTAGAAATTGAGTTTGTTGTGAGGCTATAGCCACTTTTAGCATTGTCCCGAAGTGAGAAAGGGATGAACCTTAGTTTGACTCCATCTTCATTCAGCTGCCTGATTCTCATCATTGCGCACACCTCCTCGAACTCATTGATGAACATATAAGTATCTTCAGATTCCAGCCCGGAGAATTTGGGAAGCATATTATTTATTGTGGCTTCAGCTCATAGTTGTTCTCAGTGGCTTCCGGTAATCTGATGCATGATGGGTGTGATGATCGAGGAGGGTAACATCGGTCCACGAGGACCATTAGTGGAACAGAGTCAGTCATCTTGGTTTCGTTCGATTCTATGCTGACTAAACGTCCTATTGAATCGCGTTCCCAAGCTGACATATATCAGCGTAGGTATTGACTTGGAAAGTGTGATGTTTGGATTGCACTACTTTTACTTATATATATATTATTTTTTAAAATATTTTTTATTTTTTTATTTTTTAATCTTTTTCGGTAAACGTGCTAAGACTAAAGAAAACCAGCGCTGCCCCGGCAACGACGCCAAAAACTTGATTGGGAGATTCTGTCTCCTCATTTTAAAATACAGCAAGCGCACGGTCAGTTGTTATAGCACTGGAGGGTCGGTCCACAGGGAAGGTGTTTCTTGTGATCCTAACACGATTTAAGTGAATTGTTGGGAAAAATAATAAGTTGGTGTGAACTAAGTTGTCAAAGAGAAGGGTCATGCACCTAGGGTAGAATCCCCTAAATTATTATTCATGTGGTGATATTTATCTCTCAACTTAATAATTGCACAATAAGAACTTCTTATCTCAGTGATATAAAATCCTAGATCTTTAGTCCTACGCACAAGATATTAAATTTAATCGAATATTCCATCAAAGTAACTGAAATAAAATAAATCAACAAATAAGAAAAACTCTAAGCATGGAGTATCGATTTATTAAACGTATCTTTTCAAAATTCTAAATTTCTAGAAAATTTAATTTCATTGATTAAAAATTATTTAATGTGTTTTCATATTTTATATGAGAGATTTAATATTCCACCACAATCTCATAGCCGAAGTTCATCACCCTAGGCACATAAAGTGGGTTTAGTTACGCATCGTATAACAACTAACACAATAATCTAACAAAGAAAATATTATAAAGTTTGCTTATAATTTTTTGCACCAAATAAACGACTAAAATAACTATGCCAGCCTAACACTTATAGAGAATAATTAATTAACTAAAATAATTAACCTAAGCTAATAAGGACCAAAGCACGAGTTACCTCTTCTCCATGCTACTACAGTAGCCCCACCTCTCTATTGGCTGCCCACTTCCTTGATCCGTGTGTAACCCACGCTGCCTCGGGCCTCGTGCCTTTGTACAAGCGCCTTGAAGACGCGCCTCGGGCCCCGCGCTGGGGCACCTGGGCGCCTGTTTTGGGCAAGGCGCTTGACAACGTCTTGTTTACAGGCGCTTTACAGCGCCGTTGATGTGGGCGCCTACCTGGGCGCCTAGGCCTTAGCCGCCTTTTTTTTTTTCTTTTTTCCTCCTTCGGAGAGCGCCTCATCCCTCTTTCCTTTTTTTTTTTTTTGTTTTGTGAGGAGTGCCAATTCCACAGAGAAAGAGAGGGGGGGGGGGGGGGGAGGGGGAGGGGGGAGAGAGAGAGAGAGAGAGTTTGATGAATCAGTCAATCATAAGATGAACAATATTAAGGGTAACATGAATGAGAATCTGTAGAAAGAAGAAAGAGAGACAGCCTAAAAATTCAGATCTGAAAATTTACGTACAGGTGAAAGAAAAATTAGCCTCCCCCCAAAACCCTAGCCTTACATGGCTATTTATAGACTTAGGGTTTTTGTTATTTTCCATAAAAGTCCACAAAAATTACTTAATTATATAGAAAAGCCATCAATGTAAAATTGCACTAAAGCCCCTGAACTTTACAAAATTGCGTTTTTATCCCAACTGGCTTCAAACTTCTCCGAATTGACTGCAGATTTATTTGATGTCCATTTTGAGCGTGTAGAGCAACACCATTAGTGCCAAGTATCTTATCTCGCCTTCAATCTCCTGTTACACATTTTACTGTCTCCAGAGCACGCTTTTGTGGTCCAATTTCCTTTTGATAGTTTACTCTGCATAACACCACTAAAAAACTCGAGTAGCATTATTTATAAACAAATGGTAGATTAATAAGGCATGAAAATGTGACAAAATCGTGCTGATTAATATGTGAGCCTGCAGATTGTTTATTGGACCAAGTATAAACTGTACGATGAAAACCAGATCAAGCAAACGGGAGGTACTTAAAAATTATTAAAACTTTCTGTCTTGTTCCAAGTAACTGGTTTACCACCATATCTTTCATATTAAGAGGAAATAGTAATAAAATCATCAAAACACAAAGTAGTGAGGGTTAAGTGAGAAATAATACTAGTGAAGCATTTCCAAAACTCTCGCCTCTTATGTGAGATGGACTTTCCATTGATGCGAAGGAGATTCCACACCAGTACTCCAATTGCCAATTGGAATTTTGCCACAATGAAGTTGGGTTATGATGCTGCTATTTAAACTTTTGTAGATGTTTTCCCATGAAAGCTCTAAACCCCAAATAGACCAGATGACAGGACAATGAAATGGTTGGTGATATTGGGATTCCTGATGATGTTGGTGGAGTAGATTTCATTAGAGTGTGTTTCTAAGATGAAGGTTATGATGGGCGAGGAGAGCGGATGAAAGATTTCAAATTACAAATTGGCGGGCACTCCTACAGTCCCGACAAATTCTGGCTATAATTCTCATTTACTCTAATGAGTTTACATAGCAGTACCCCCCATAGTATTTTGAGAGCAGAGGTCAACAATGAGCATGACAATAGATTTGGCTTTTGGTATTTTCCTTGTGGAGACACAGCTCTGTTTTCAGCATTTAATTCCTCGAACAACTAGTTTCTCTTTAGCATTGGTTTTAACAGGGAGGGCCCACTCAGTCCCAGGCATGTATCTTTTGAGGAGCGGTTATTTCCCCTACCCTGCAAATGATGAAAGCACCTCACAAATTATTATAAGTTTGTCAGTTTTTTGACATTTTCACCCTTAGTGAAAAGTTTAAAATACCCCCTTCTTCTTCCTCCTCCTCCCCCTCCCTTCCTCCTCCCCCATTCCCAGCCTCCGCCTCCTCCCCCATCCCTGGCTCCCTCCTCCCTCCTCCCCCGACCTTCCCCCTCCCCCACCCCTCCCCCCAAGGCCAGATCTAACATGTTCTGTCAGACATGGCCGAACAGGCCAGATCCTCTTTGGCCAGCTCTGGCCGAACAAAGCTAGCCGAACAGTCCAGATCTGGCTAGGAGGGAGGGGTAGGGGAGGGGGAGGCCGGGTGGGGGGGAGGAGGGAGGAAGAGGAGGAAGAGAGGAGGGGTGTTCGCCGGCAAGAGGGCGGCGGCTGGGGGTCGCCGGCGATGTAGGGAGGGGAGGAGGAAGAAGAGAAGAAGAGGGTATTTTCGCATTTTTGAAAAAAATTGAGGGGGGGGGGTGCCTTCATCAGTTTTTGGGGTACCTTCAACACTGGGGTACTTTCATCACTTTTTGGGGTGAAAATATCTGCTCCCTATTTTTGGCCCCATCCCATTGTTAGCAGAGTAGCACTTGAGGGAGAATCACATCACATGGTGGCCTACTTTTAAGAAATCTCTTCCATTTGTGTCTGTGAGAAGATGGGGGAGGTGATCTTGCCTTTTCCCTTCCTTCTCTTCTACTGCTGTTCTTGAGGCCGAGGCTGAAGAGCTCTAGGATGGCCAGAATTTGCTCGTCAATAGACTCTTTGATGACAAGCTTGATGATCTCCTCTTGGGCAAGCAAGGGATTAGGGGTAGTTGGGGTTGGCTGAATGATGGCTTGGGCTTGTTGGTTGATGTAGTGACCGAGGGAGGAGATGCCGGAGATGGAGGTTGGGGGTATTGAGAGGGCTTTGATTCGGGCGGCTGGATGATGCAGGATGTTGTGCGGGGCTTGGATGGCTAGTTATTGGAGAGGTCTGGGTTGGGGTGAGCCTTGGTGGATTCGGGTTTGGGTCCTCTCCTGCATATTGACCTGATAAGGTCGCAACAAGGCTAGGATTAGGGTTTAGGTCAGTGGCGGCTGATAGGGGCTGTTTGGATTCAAGAAAGTGGGCGGAAGTGAGGAAGTGAGAAGTGTCATTTTCCACTTTCGTTACCAAAATTTGATCGGGGGAAAACCGCGCACAAAAAGTGTATGTTTGAAATCAAGATTTAAAGTGTGTGTGCTTTGGCTTCCTCGATACTTCCGTTATAGCATAGAGGCTAAAACGAGTCAAATCCATAAGGACGGGAGGCGATAGAAGTTTTATCGGTTGATTCACGTGTTTGTTAAAAGTTCTTCAAAGTTTGAAAGAATGAAAAGAAAAGAAAATAAAGAATGAAAAGAGAAGTACGGTGAAACACAAAGAAGTGGGAAACATAGAAAAGAATATGTTTGTGATTTTTGGATATATTTCTAAAACAAAGTGAAAAAGAAAGAATACCCATGGCTACTAACTACTAATGACTCCACCAACATGCTAACCTCTTAGTGATAGTTGCCTCACATGTATCATTGGCCATCACTAGTCCTTGGTTCAAGAGGTATTCAAAGTATGACCCATATGTAACTCATCACAACCCAACTCAACAAACAAGTGCAAGCTACACTTAAACCATCAATACTATAGAAAAGTAAGCATGGAGTAAAGTAATGTTAGCTTGTTAGTGGTTAGGAAGTTAGAGTGTTAGATGTAAGTTCACCTAGAGGGGGGAGTGAATAGGTGATGACTAATCTAATGGTCACTAAATGCCAAATAATGTGGAATTAAAAACTATTATGACCTAAACAAACTATTACACTAAACACCACGTATAACACAAGAGTGTTGCCGAATTCCCTGTGAAGGGCTCTGGACAAACTCCTCTAGATTCCCCTAGATAAGGGTTGAGGTGCCGCGTTGGCTCTCTTGGTTAAATACAAGTGTTAGCAAACAAACCCAAGCATGTATATCAATTAAGCACACAATGAATATCTAGCATATAAAGATGAGCACAATAAAAGTATGCAAGATATAAACAAAGGAGACAAAGATAGAGAGAGTGAGCAATCGCAAACACAAGGGATTTGTTTCGAGGTTAGAGCACCCTTGCTCTACATCCCCGCCTTCGACACACGAAGGATTTCCACTATAATCGATCCCACCGGATCACTCGGTGCCACAACACCTACAACTCTCGGACTCCCTAGTCCGTACACACCGCAAGCCCACCGGCTCGCCGAGGCCGCACCTCAAACAACAAGTTCGCACCCGAACTCAAAACACCGCGGACACACACGTCCGCGTCCTCAAAGTACAAGAAAAGATCTCTTGGTGATCTAAACACTTTGATCACCAATAAACACTCTCACAACAAAACCCTATAGGTAGATATAGCAATGGATATCTCAAGTGTTTGTGTGAGAAAATAAGGAAAGAGATGGGGGAGGAAAACAAGGATTGAAACTATGGTGAAAAACTCAAGAAATCTCTTTTAAACACTCTTGATAAAAACTCCCTTTTGATAGGAAATATTTGCTCTCAATTTTGTGGAGAAAAACCTCTTGAAAGAGTAGGAAGAACTGGCTCTAAAAGTTTCAAAAATCTTAATCAAAACAGCCACCAAATGCCCCATTTTATAGAGTCTGGAAAACTAGCTGTTGGGGTCTGTCAGGCCTGTCGGTCGACCGCCCGGTCGACCGGCTAATGGTCATATTTCAGACCGTTGTGCCATCGGTCGACGGTCGGTCGACCGAGGCCAGGATACAGAGAGCAAGTCTCTCTGTCCGGTCGACCGCTCGTCGGCCGGGGCCTTTCCAGAGAGCAGAGCTCTCTGGACGGTCGACCGGGTCGGTCGACTGGCCTCCTGCCAGAACTGGCGTGCACGTCTGTGCACGTCGGTCGACCGTCCCGGTCGACGGCTGAAGCCAGTACAGAAATGTAAAGGGATTTAAAACTTGGTCTTTTTGATTGAAATAAAATCCCATAAAATCACAGAAAATCTACAAAAATAGTTTTACCAATATACTTTGATAAACAAACATGCTTGCACAAAATCAAGGCATGTTACAAATGATTTGGACTATTTTTGTAATATGGAAAAATTGGCTCAAATGAAAAACTGTATTTTCAAAACTTATTTTTTCAAACTTTGTTTTTCCAAAACTTCTCCAAATACAAAAACACGATATTTAAAAACTTTGAAAGCATAGAGTGTATGGATATGATTCACTACACAAACATGGTGAAATATCTATGTTTTTGACATTAAGCTCTAAACATGGTTTTGGTTAAAACATATAAACTAGAATACCAAAAACCAAAATCCAAACATGTATTTTCTAAAATAGAAAATCTTTTGTAAAAAACAAAACTAAAACAAGAGTGTGTGTGTATATGATACTCGAGCAATCCACCAACTACTTTATCCTTTACATTTATCTAAAAATAAAATCTTCTAAAACAAACCTAGACACAAGTCTTCATCTTCTTGAAGTCTTCTCTTAAAGCCTTCTTGACTTGGTCCAAACACCGTGCAAGCTCCAAAACTTGACTTTAAATCCTTTGTTGAAGCTATGCACCTACTAAGATCTTGATCATAAAT
This sequence comes from Agave tequilana, assembly GCA_038442645.1. Classification (NCBI taxonomy): domain Eukaryota; kingdom Viridiplantae; phylum Streptophyta; class Magnoliopsida; order Asparagales; family Asparagaceae; genus Agave; species Agave tequilana. The sequence continues at coordinate 98,862 of JAVJIF010014356.1, read as the reverse complement.
TTGTCACTAATTAAACACAAGATCATTAGTACTATAACTACATGAGTTGATCATCATCAAAACTAGAGTGATAGGCCTTCGGGCCAACAATCTCCCCCTTTTTGATGATGACAAAACTCATGAAGTTATATATGCATGGATTAAAGTAAAGCTTCAAAGAAGCTCCCCCTTAACTCATGCATAACAAACAAACAAAAAATATGCAATGTATGCTCATAAACATGTATGCAAATGAAGGAGTAAACATGCTAATCAAGCATAAAACAAAAATCCTTTTCTCCTATTTGCACAACAAAACATATATGCATAAACATAAATCCTTTAACCACAAAAGCATGCATATATATACCAAATACTTCTCCCCCTTTTTGTCAATCATCAACAAAGGGGTTAAAGTAAAAACAATATCAACAAATTTTTCTCCCCCTTTTTGTCCGAAACAAAGAATTAATAAAGGGGTAAAACAAATCAATCAAGAAAGGTTATATGCGATATACATTCATGAAGAGGAAGACGGTAAAGTAACTTCCCTACACATATACATTACATGAAAGAGGGATGACAAGCCCTAATTCACATAACGCATAATATGTAATGCATAAAAAGAGATGTGAAGCTCCCCCTACACACGTGTACCACATAAAGAAGAGTTGTCAAGCTCCTCAATATATAATACACTCAACATGAATCTATATGCAGAAGAGATGTTAAGCTCTCCTTGCATATAGGCAATATAACTCAAAAATTTTGATTTTTCTTATAAAACAAAATTTTGAATTTTCTCAATAAAACAAATCTTGAGAATTTTTCTTAACATTTTTATCTTCTTATCATAAACAACTTTGTGCTTTAAACATGTAAATGAATTTTAACTTAAGCACAAAATAAATCATATATATGTATGAAAAATGAGTATATCAATTGAAATTGATACATACATATATAGAAAACAAAATATGAGTGTATACAAAAATATAGTCAAATTGATACCAATTGAAATGGTTCAAAGATACCAATTGAAACAATAATAGGATCATGTGTATAACTCATAAAATATTGAAGAATAAATAACTAGTTAAAAGTAATTTTTAAAAACTAGTTAAAGATCCTTCAAACTATGAAATCAAAACATATGTATTTCATGAATCATACAAAATACACAAAAGTTGACACTCAAAATCGATAAAGCTCAAAAATATGTTCATGGAACAATGTCATGACAAACAAATGAAGTGTGAGTGTTCAATAATCATGTAAATAGCATTTTCATGAAAATATTCATTGAAGCTCAAATGAACAAAACAAATTATTCATTTTATTTTATCAAACAAAACATGAAAATTCATTTTTCATTAAAAACAAAATAAACTTCTAGGTATATGTATGATTTATCTAAATCTAACAATATGCATACATATCCCAAACATAAAAGAGTCTATTAAAGGTATTTGCATGAAGGCAAGAGACTCACGGGTATACATGTATATTATTAGATTTGAATAAAAATTACATATACATGAAGTAAAACATGAAAATTGGCAAAACATGTATAAATGAAAGAATCATCAAAACTAGCCTATATATGTGCATATAGTGGGTACAAATGAGCATGAAGTGCAAACATATATGAATCAATTTGTTCTCACTATTTGTACATGTATAAATACAAGTTTTGATAAAAACTATATTTAAACTAGTATTTACCACATGAAGCACAAAACACATAAAAACATGAACATGTTATATGTTATTATCAAGTAAAAAGCATGTAAATTAAATTAGGAGTTTAGAAATAGTTACCAAACTAAGGAACTATTCCAAATCTCCAAACATGGTGGTTGTCCCACCATACCTCCTTGATAGTGGTGCATCCAATATGTGTCCATCAAGTCCATTGCATCCACCATCAAGGCACCATCCCTCTCATGTTTTGTGAGAGCCCTCACCTACATTAAAAACACAAGGTGGGGACTTTGGTACCCATTTTCTTTTGGGTCCACGGGGGTTAGCATTTAATGGAACCCAAACATTTTTATTAGCAAAATTTAAGACATTTAACTTATCATAACAAAATTTTGCTAAATGGCCTTTGCGGCCACAATGTGTACATTTGTACACCTTAGAATGCTTATGTGTGTGAGTATGATCGTGACGTGCAACATAAGCATGATGTGGATGATGATGTGCATGAATGTGTGGAGTTTGTTTCTTAGAAAACATAGACTCCAACCTAGAATGATTAAAAGCATAAGAGCTCAAAGTTGAGCTCAAAAATTTATTTTATTTTTCAAAACATTAATCTCACTAGTGGTGGCATGTAAAGCATGGTGAGATATAGAATCATTTTTCTTGTTCTTTTTAGAAGCAAAATCTTTTTCTTTTTCAACAATTTTCTTTTCAAAGATTTATTTTCTTGAAAAACAACTTCCTTTCGTTTTTCCACCAAAATAATTTTATTTTTCAAACTAGTGTTTCCTTCACAAAGATCATTTAATTTGGACATTAAGGAAACATTCTCATTTTTCAGATCATCTTTTTCTTTTTCTAAACATGCAATCTTATTTTTAAATGAATCATTTCTTTTTGCATGCAAACAAAATCCTTTTTCAAATTTTTATTATCCTTTTTAAGCATGTCATATTTTTCTAACAAAAGTTGACAAAAAGATGAAATCTCATCATATGACATGTTAACATCTTCTACCTCGGATTCAGTAGTTAACTCAAGGGGGTTATCCCCTTGGACCATATAGCACCTGTTAGAGACGTCACTTCCAACATCCGAATCGCTCCCGGCATAATATAGATCCTTTTCGCCAAGGGAGGTGATGATGTTCCAAGCTACAAAAGCCGAATCAATATTAGAAACCCTAGATAAATAATCATCATTTAGGGTGGACTTTAAAGCATTAAGGGCTTTTGCATTAGCCTCAAAATTCTTGCCATTTAAACAATATGCATCATTAGTTGTGGTAAGATAAACATGAATGCCTAGGGCCTTGAGGTACAAGGACATCTTCACCTTCCATATATGGATGTTAAGAATGTCAAACATGGGTGGTGACATGAAGTCCATGGTGTGTGTACAAATATTGTGATTAGCCTAAAAATGAGGATCTTTAACTCTAGGTTGTGAGACCCAAATTCTGAGCACTTGGCTCTGATACCAATTGTAAGTTCACCTAGAGGGGGGTGAATAGGTGATGGCTAATCTAATGGTCACTAAATGCCAAATAATGCGGAATTAAAAACTATTATGACCTAAACAAACTATTACACTAAACACCACGTATAACACAAGTGTTGCCGAATTCCCTGTGAAGGGCTCTGGACAAACTCCTCTAGATTCCCCTAGATAAGGGTTGAGGTGCCGCGTTGGCTCTCTTGGTTAAATACAAGTGTTAGTAAACAAACCCAAGCATGTATATCAATTAAGCACACAATGAATATCTAGCATATAAAGATGAGCACAATAAAAGTATGCAAGATATAAACAAAGGAGACAAAGAGAGAGAGAGAGTGAGCAATCGCAAACACAAAGGATTTATTTCGAGGTTCGAGCACCCTTGCTCTACATCCCCGCCTTCGACACACGAAGGATTTCCACTATAATCGATCCCACCGGATCACTCGGTGCCACAACACCTACAACTCTCGGACTCCCTAGTCCGTACACACCGCAAGCCCACCGGCTCGCCGAGGTCGCACCTCAAACAACAAGTTCGCACCCGAACTCGAAACACCGCGGACACACACGTTCGCGTCCTCAAAGTACAAGAAAAGATCTCTTGGTGATCTAAACACTTTGATCACCAATAAACACTCTCACAACAAAACCCTATAGGTAGATATAGCAATGGATAGTTCAAGTGTTTGTGTGAGAAAACAAGGAAAGAGATGGTGGAGGAAAACAAGGATTGAAACTATGGTGAAAAACTCAAGAAATCTCTTTTAAACACTCTTGATTAAAACTCCCTTTTGATAGGAAATATTTGCTCTCAATTTTGTGGAGAAAAACCTCTTGAAAGAGTAGGAAGAACTGGCTCTAAAAGTCTCCAAAAATCTTAATCAAAACAGCCCCAAATGCCCCATTTTATAGAGTCTGGAAAACTAGCTGTTGGGGTCTGTCAGGCCTGTCGGTCGACCGCCCGGTCGACCGGCCAATGGTCATATTTCAAACCGTTGTGCCATCGGTCGACGGTCGGTCGACCGAGGCCAGGATACAGAGAGCAAGTCTCTCTGTCCGGTCGACCGCTCGGTCGGCCGGGGCCTTTCCAGAGAGCAGAGTTCTCTGGACGGTCGACCGGGTTGGTCGACTGGCCTCCTGCCAGAATTGGCGTGCACGTCTGTGCACGTCGGTCGACCGTCCCGGTCGACCGGCTGAAGCCAGTACAGAAATGTAAAGGGATTTAAAACTTGGTCTTTTTGATTGAAATAAAATCCCATAAAATCACAAAAAATCTACAAAAATAGTTTTACCAATATACTTTGATAAACAAACATGCTTGCACAAAATCAAGGCATGTTACAAATGATTTGGACTATTTTTGTAATATAGAAAAATTGGCTCAAATGAAAAACAGTATTTTTCAAAACTTATTTTTCAAACTTTGTTTTTCCAAAACTTCTCCAAATACAAAAACACGATATTTAAACAACTTTGAAAGCATAGAGTGTATGGATATGATCCACTACACAAACATGGTGAAATATCTATGTTTTTGACATTAAGCTCTAAACATGATTTTGGTTAAAACATATAAACTAGAATACCAAAAACCAAAATCCAAACATGTATTTTCTAAAATGGAAAATCTTTTGTAAAAAACAAAACTAAAACAAGAGTGTGTGTGTATATGATACTTGAGCAATCCACCAACTACTCTATCCTTTACATTTTATCTAAAAATAAAATCTTCTAAAACAAATCTAGGCACAAGTCTTCATCTTCTTGAAGTCGTCTCTTGAAGCCTTCTTGACTTGGTCCAAACACCGTGCAAGCTCCAAAACTTGACTTTAAATCCTTTGTTGAAGCTATGCACCTACTAAGATCTTGATCATAAATCTGTCACTAATTAAACACAAGATCATTAGTACTATAACTACATGAGTTGATCATCATCAAAACTAGAGTGATGGGCCTTCGAGCCAACATTAGATCCATCATCATGAGCCATCAATGGCTCTTGCAAGAGCAAGGCCAAAACGAGGCTATTAGATTCATGTGGATTATCATAAAAGAAGTTAGCAAGTTGGTGGTTAGTAGTTAGTTGCCATGAGAGAAAAGATTAGGTACATATGTAAAAGAAGTTAGATAGAAAACAAAGAGAGGTAAAGAGAGCACCTTTCATAGCTTGTCACCTTCTATTACAAGTACTCCTGCATTCCACTCATGTATCACTCTTTCTCCTAATACAAGATCTAAAACAAAATAGAAAATACAACGGGGAAGAAGAAGAACTAACCTAACCTAAACTAAACTACAACATGGAATGAAAAACTACCCTAAAACTATATATATCTTCAACTCTGGAACCCAAGGGGGTATTTATAGCCACCAGGAGAACAGAGGGCCAGGCGACAAACCCTGGCCCGAAGCGGCATGCGCGCCGCGGCCATAAAGAGGCCGCGCGCGCGGCGCTTCTAGCCGCGTGCTGCTCTTTTTGTCTCCTGTCAGTTCTGATGCCCGGTTTCTGGTCTGCAGCTATTGGTTTTTACAGAATCAGCTCTCTAAGTCAATGACTATCTTTAATAGGCTTTTAATCACCAATTAAATGGTAATTTGGGGTCTTCTTCTTCATTGCACACCATGGACCTAGAATCAAGCAAGAAAAACTTTATTAGCAGAATTTAATATGAAATTAATGTGAAGATGTGATACAAATTATGCAAAATTAGAGACTAATCAGTTATCAATCTAAACACCGGAAAAGAAAAATGGAAAAACCCATTTTCTTTTCTCTTTTCCCTTTCACACAACTATTTCCTCCCTTCCAAGGTGTTACAGTTAATTTTGTGGTCATGTAAATCTCATTTGTAATTAGTTGTAACTTAAAACAGTTAATTTTGTGGTAATATAAATCTTACTTGTATTCTAATTACATTCCAATTTTTTTCATAATCAATTTTTATTTTAATATTCTTTTACGGTCAACTTTGTGGTTAACCTTTCCACTTTCACTTCCACATTACCAATCAAACACCAGAAAAGACATTACACTTTTCTAATTATATTTCTCAACTACCATCCATACATCGGAAAAGAAGCACAAATTCTCATTTTTCAAAAGAAAAAAATCATACTTCTCACTTCCTCACTTCCACCCACTTTCGGGTATCCAAGCAGCCCCAAAATGAAGAAGAGCGTGGAGGAAGGGCGGGCGGCGATGATTGGCAGGCAGTGAGGCTTCATGTAGGGTTCTCAGCTTGGATTGGGAGAATTTGCCTCTTGGGGGGTGGTGCTCGTCTTCCATTTGTTCGGGAATTCTCAAAGCAATCTCTACTTCCGGTAGCCATTTACATCCTGTTTCTTCATGCTTTTTGACTCAGCAAAACAAGCAAAAGCGCGAGAGTTTCTCACAGAGCACACATGCTTAATGATTTGAATCTTCGGCATGGGGAGGGCCAGGTGAGTCTTTAAAGGCTTGGTGATGTTGATGTTGACCTTAATTCGAGCAAAATTCGACCACTTCTCTACATGATTGATCAGAGCAATCGACCCTAAATCATTCTCTATATAGGTTGTTACCTCTTCCTTTAGCATATCCCATGAGATGTGATGAAGTTGGATCCAAAACTCGCAATTCTCGAACTTGTAACTCTCTGAGGTGTAGGGTACTTGGTTAACAGTGTTCCATCACAATCAATTCATTCTCGAACAGCCATGATCCATTTCACATGATACATTCAAAATTCGCTCTTGTCGGGGAGCGAGCCCTGAACATATTCTCTCCTTAGGTTGTGATCTTGTTGTCACCCTTGATGTTCCATACAGCCGTCAAACTTTCTTTGACTTGAACTTTTCAAGGAAAAAAAATATTTGAAACTATCTTGAAGATGATAGATTGTTGGATTTCAGTATTACTGTTGAGTTGATCAAGAAGTATGGGGTTGCATTGCTCGGGGTGATGTTGAGGATTGTTGAGTTTGTTGATGAGGGAGGGAACTGAGGTGCTTGGATCCATGGTGGAGGGTGTTGACCCAAGTGTTCAATCACTCGTATTTTAATGATCACAACTCATGTAGTTAAATGATTACTGATCTTGAAGTGTTTATAAAGTTTGGAAGTTATTCAAAATCATATCGTAAAACTCAAGTTCAAAAAATATGTATCATAATATCTCATAATGATTGAAGTTATAGAAGTCAATTTCAAGATAAATTCAACAAGAAAACTTTGTTCTAGTTGGAAAAAAATCTTTGTTTGAAAGTTAGAAGTTTTGTTAAAGTTTTAAATTATAGATTTGGTAGTTCAAGTTTGAATACACACACGGTTTATTTTTGTTTGATAGGGTTTCAAATATATGTGTGTGTGTGTGTGCGTGCGTGTGTGCGTGCGTGCGTGTGTGTGTGTGGGTATCTGTACCTCAGCTGTTAGTTGAGAGAGTTCCTCAGCTAGTGATGACTTGACTTGATCTATGCCACATATCGGTGGCAGAGTGTAGGCGCTAAAAAAAACTAAAAAATCCCACCTAAAGAATCATCAATCAAGTTGACCAAAATACCCCCATTTTTACGTCTACTCTAGCAAAAATTCATCCACAAAAAAAATTTACTGAAAATATTTGTAATTTACAGAGAAATTTCTGTTGAATTTATCTGCTATTATAAATTTCCTAATTCTCCTACATCAAAAATATAAAGGGGAAAAAATTGGATCAAGATGATGTGAAAAAAATAGCAGCAGTAAAAAGAAAAAAATATGTGTGAAACCTAAAAAATTGGAGTAATATATAATTTTTTATTGTTTAATTTCACATTATTTTCAATTCATATAGGTTTAAAAAAAATTGAAATGAATATACAAGTAAAATTTTATGTGGGGCAGCCATATATTATTTTTTGTATTACAAATATACAATGTAAAAAATAATGAAATATAATGTATAATGATTTATTTTGCAAATATTTTATAAATCAGATATTCTCATAACTGCCATAATATTTGCAGATTAGTTGGATAATATTTCATGCAATTTTTTAATGAACTGCGACTATGATAAGTCTTCGTACTAAAAAATGATTTATTCTCAATGTATATTATAAATGGGATCAAGGTCGCAGTATACATACATTGAAAAATATAATTAAAAAATATATTGGCATAGCGATCATAATCACAGTTATAATATAACAGAACTTTCAATAATGCGACCTTAATCGCAGACCTTTTAGCATTGCAACAATGGTCGCAAACTTAATATAATATAACTTCCAATCTTATGTCACGACTGTGACCCTAGTCGCATTCCTTATTCACATAGAAATAATAGACGAAATATGCTATCATTCGGCACTGTGACCATAGTCGCTGTCCTTATTCGCATGCCATATGTAATAGAATTTTGATCATTTATAAAATGTAACAAAAGTCGCAGTTTAAACAACAATCAGACTCAACAAAGTAGATTAGTCCTGTGACTATGAGAGCAGTCCGCGTATATCACATCTTATAAAATAGTATATTAATTACTCTAACCTAATTGAAGTAATTTATATCATATCTACTGTGATACGGCAACAGTTTCAAAAAAAAGAGGTGCGCTAAAATTAATCTCGATAAAGGAAAGATGTGTACCATACAAAATCTAAATATATAGTTAAAATATTTTTAAAAAGCTAATTTGTAGTTCAATAATAAACTTTTAAAAAAAAAGAAACTCTTTAGATTCTCCGTGATAACTGTTTCAAATAAATATTTAATTTTTAACACTTCTTCAAAAGATCAACCGTCGCCTATAACACTTATTATTACTATTCACGTTGTTTCACAGTATTAGTCCTTTTATAGTGCTTGTAACTAATATATTATTTCATATCTAAAAAAGATATTTGTGCTCCTCTTTTCAATTTAATTTCTAACCTTCCTGAAATAATTCATTCTTGAATTATATCTTCCCTATCTTCTTCCCATGAACACTTAGATTTCAACTTCAATCATTCTCCCACCGGTCCTCTTTCTTCAGGGGATTCTAGTGAATCTGATAGCAATCTAGACTTCATTCCTTTTGACTATCTCACTACATCAAATAATATTTTATCTGATCCTCCTCTTCATGAGGATGATGAAGTTCTTATGGGGCCTAGTGGGAGGAACTTATTCTTCTGCTACTTTACAAAGAGATGCTTGATGAAAGCATATATTCTGATGCTGAAAGCGCGCTTTCTTTGAGCATATCTTCTGCAAGTTCTTCTTGACACGGATTGAAAGAAGAGCTTAATACAGACGATCCATTCAAAAAGTTTATCAACGAACCAAAGTATCCTCAAAAAGAGGAAGAAAGCGAAGAGGATAGTGAGCCGGTCGACGAGAGAGAAGATGATGAAATAAATAATGAACAGGAAGACGAGGAGAATGAAGACAATGAATCTGCTTATGATGGTGATGACGACGAGGACTACCTTATTTTATCTTCTTTTAAGAGCTTTTAATACTCTTTTTTTTGTAAGGTCTCTTTGACCATATTATGTAATAAATAAAATTTACTTCTATCTAAAAAATGATCTTCCATATTTTAAAATACATGTAAAGCATGTTTCTTTCATGCATCGCTGTAATCACAAGACTTCTGAGTGATTTTCTTAATACTACTATAATGGTCGCGTACCTAATATATTACATGCAAATATTGTTATCATACGATAAGAAATATAATGATTTACTAACGAAAAATGTAAGTCTTTTATTAAGAAGTTAACTATGGTCGCACTCTATAAATCTAAATATATAGTTATTATTTTTGCATCTCAACTACGACCCTAGTCACAGTACTCAGATAATAATTATTCTCAACTAATAGAACTGCAATTATGGTCACAATATATAATTAAGTATATTTATATATGAAACTGTGACAACGGTCGCTGTCCTGACAAAAATAGTTTGATCGCTGTGTATTCAATCAAGTTAAAAACAGCGATCATAGTCGCAGTTTGAAGTTAAATATATAATAGATGATACTGTGATCATAATTGCAATCCTCTAAAATCAGTATATTTCATTATATATCACAAATTAAAAAACTATGACAACAGACGCAGTGTGTAACACAAATTTAAAGTTTTTCTCATATGTGAAAAAGAGACAAATGCCACAGTGAAGAGCAAATATATAAAATCATAAGTAAACTGTGACTATAGTCACAGTTCTTATTCACAGTTATTACATTTAGCCTAGTAAAAAAATCATCCACAACATGTTGCTGTTAAGCACTGCGACTATAGCGCAGTCATTATTCGCATGCAATATGTAAAAAAATTTTGATCATTTATATGTGGCATGCGAATAAATAAACTGCGAATATGTTCGCAATCAGTAAAATCTTTACAGTTCATATCATAAAATTCTGTAAAAAATTAATTTGTTTACATATAAATTAAGCACAAAAAATTAATTTGTTTATGAGTTTCACATGATACAGTCTTATATATAATTGTAGACTGCGACAAAGATTGCTTTTAAAACTATTGAAAAATTATTTTAACTAAGAGCTTAGACGAGGACTAGGATTTCTGCTCTTCTCTTAGTTGCACATGATACAATCCTATATATAATTGTAGACTACGACAAAAGTCATTTTTAAAACTATTGAAAATTATTTTATTGACCACTAAGAGCTTAAACGCATTTATGAAATTCTTAATATCCGCCTATAAAAAAATTTAATAAAGAAGTATTCAAAATTATTTTGTGATTTGATGAAGTTGCACTTGAAGAGACCTGATTCATATTCAGTTGGTCGCAATTATAAAGATAACTGTGACAATATTGACTAAGTTCAGAAATAAAAATAATAATAAAATATACATATTCATTATCTTTTATTGCAGGGTATTAAGTATCAGCTCTTCCAATAGGTTAACCGTCCTTATTATTGTGGCTAATAATTTGCCACGTCAATGCAAGCTGAGAGGGACTCTCAGCTGTCGGTTAATATACATATTTCTGATATGTATGTGTGTGTGTGTGTATATATTATAAAAATGAATTTAGAGTAGCATTTCTAAAAAGTTTGTTTTTAGCAAAAAGTTGATTTTAATGAGTATTAAATCTCAAAAATAAGTTTTATTGTTTGAAATATATCTTGGAGTTAATCCATACATATTAGTGCTCAACAGAGTTTAAATAAACTTATTTTTGTTTAATTTATAAGTTAAAATTGATTTAAATAAAATTTTCAAAAGAATAAGAAAGACTAGGTTGGTTTCGAAAGCTCTATACATAGCTTTTGAAAATAGATACTTACTGTACACAAATTTGAATTTGAGCTGAATCACTTCGGCAACTCTATATATGTTTTAGACAGTGTTTTACAGAGAGTTCAGTTTATTACAGAATTGACTCATTTTCGATTTTTAGTTATTTTTCTCAAACTGTCAAAAACAACTTTGACAGCTCAAGATTTATTTTCGACATTTTTCAGAGAGTTTCTATAAATAACAAACTGATCCATTTTCGACAGTTTTTGTTTGAAAAAATTTTAGGACTATCAAATATGCTTTCGACAACAATACATAGCTTTTGAAAATGGATTCTGATTTTGAAAAATATAGTCATTTGTTATCATTACTGTCAAAAGACTTGCACCCATTTTGACAACTAATTTACTTTTTCTGTTAAATTTTAGCGAATATTTTTAATTCTTTTTGGCTATACAAGTTTTTGTAAAGAGTTTCATATGAAGTTTTACAACAGTTTCTGAGCTATTTCTTTTCCAATCTTTGAGAGAAATATTTCTAAATATTTCTTGAACTTTTCATTTCAATTTTCTCTAGTTTTTCTCACACAAAAGCTTGTGCTTCCAGTTCTTTAATATTAACTATAAGTTATTATTTTGTGAGAGTTTTTGGTGATCTAGTGATCACAAGTTCTTTTATATTGTGTTTTAGTGAAGCTCGAGTGAGTGAGGTTGTTGTAGGAGTTGCGATTTCAAGTTGATCTTACGAGATCGTTAGTATAAGGATGAATTCAATTTTGCAAATCGGTCATAATGTTATTTATCCATATAAGTTGGAGACGTGGGCATAGATCAAGTGGATTGAACCTTAAGAATATTTTATTGTGTTTGCGGAATTTGCTCGTTCTTACTCTCTTGTTTCATATTGCTTATAATTGTATTCATTATTCTTGCATATTGTTTAAATTAGATATAATGTGCTTTAATTTTCGCATAATTTGATTAACGTCACCTATTCACCCCTTACATGATTTTCAGTTGGTATTAGAGCTAGTGCTCGTGTTTAAGGTTTAACCGCTTAATAGTTGATCATTATTTAGCTAGTCACATACTTGTTACTACACATACATGGCTTCTCATGGAGACAACTTTAATGTTAAATCTTCACCTAAGTTTGATGACTTAACTTCCCATATGGAATTTTTAGGATGATTTTTCTAAAATTCCTTGGTAAAGATGTTCTCTTTCTATAGCAAAAGAATTTAAAGAATCTGACCACGTAACTAACCTATGGCCTGAGAATGTCTCCAAGACATTTGAAGCCAACGCTAAGCCAACCATGCCTTAATGCAAGCTCTAAATGATGATGATTGTCTAGGATTATTAATTGTGAATCTGCATTTGAAATCTGGAACACCTTAATTCCACACACAAGGGAACATCTTAAGTTAAGAGAGCTAAAATTGATTTACTCACTTCACAATATGAGAATTTCAAAATGCATGAAAATGAATCAATTGATGATATGCTTACTCGTTTTAATAAGATTACTAATGATCTGATTTCTCTGGGTGAATCAATCTCTAATGAACACAAGGTAGAAAAGATCATTCGATCACTTTTCAAACTATGGGAAGTCAAGGCGACAACCTTGAAGGAGCTGAATGACTCAAACTAGATGGATTTTATAGCTTTCATGGGAAACTTGAAGACCCGTGAGATGGAGCTTAAAGCTCGGGAGGAACAAGAGCCACAAAAGTAGAAAAGTGTACCATTTAAAATCTCTCCCACTGACTCATGTGATGATAAAGATCTAGATCAGGATGAAAATGAAGACTATCCATGCTTGTATGGAAAGTAGGGAACATGCTCTACAAGAAAGGCAATTTCGACAACAAGAATAAGAAGTGGCAAGGCAAGAGGAAAGATAAAGAGGAGATCAGTCCATGCTATCACTGCAAGAAGCCCGAACATCTAATTGTGAATTTCCTAGCAATGAAGATAAAAGTCTCCTCTTCAAAGAATTCGTATAAGAAGAGAGCGACGAAGGCTAAATGGAATGATTCAGAGAGTGATTCAGATAGGAGGGTTTTGTGGCACAAGGCGACAACACACATTAGGTGCAATCTAAACTCACTTTAAATGATGCAGAATTAACCTTTGATGAGCTTGCTATGACCTTTGAAGAATTGCAAGAAAAATATGACTTGCTTGAAATTAAAAATCTTAAATTGAAAACGGAGCATGATTCTTTATCTTCAAAACTTAAGATTGTATAAAAAAAAAAAAGAAATCATGTCTATTTTTCATGATAAATTTAAAAAGAATTTAATTTACATATGAGTACTCGTCATACTAAGAGTGCAAAAATTTTCATTGGTAATAAAAAGATTGAAAATATGAAAAGAAAATAAATGAGTTAAGCTCATCCTTGTGCAAATATGCATTTAACAAAAAAAATTGGAATCTATGTTTCAAAAAAAAACCTATTCCAAAAATTACTACATATACTACATGATATACACATCATTCACACATGTATGCAAAAGTGTACCAATGTACACATTGTAGCTGAAAAGGCCATTTGGCAAAATTTTCTTATTATAGAGTAAATATTATTAATGAACATGTTTGGGTTCTAAAGACTAATCCTATAGAACCCAAAAAGATATAGGTACTAAAAGCTACAACTAAATCTATTCATGCAGGTACGCATCAAGGCCACACGATGTAGGAAGCGGTAGTATCGTGATAGCGGTTGCATGAGGCATATAATTTTGTAACCCTATCAAGAACGTATGAAGGTGGCACCGTCACTTTTGGAGATAATTCAAAAGAAAAATCATCAGTTTCAGTAATGTTAAAACCGGTATATCTCTTTTAATAAAAATCGTAGCGCTTGTTGATAGTCTCAAATATAATTTATTAAACATAAGTCAACTTTGTGACAAAGTTTTAAAAGCTATATTTGATTCCACTTGTTGTAATATAGTTCATAATTGTAATGCATGCTTATTAACTAAATATAGGGAAAATAATATTTATACTATTGATATACTCAATCTAAATAGTAATATAACTTGTTTGACCGCTATAAATGAAAAACCTTAGTTATGGCATAGGAGATCAGGTCACGTTTTTTAACCGTCTCTTTTGCATTGGATCTAAGGATGTAGTTAAAGATTATCCTAAGTTGAAATTTGAAAAGGATCATACTTGTGATGCTTGTCAATTTGGAAAGCAAAAAAAAAAAAAAAAACTCTTTCAAAGTCAGTTAAGGATATCATGACTATCTGTCTCTTAGAATTGATACATATGAATCTATTTAGTCTTACCAAAATCAAGAGTTTAGGGAGAAAATCGATATGTGTATATTCTTGTTGATGATTTTTCTAGATACACATGATTTTTCTTTCAAGAACATAAAGATGATGCTTTTTTATATTTCAATATTTTCTGCAAAAGACTTGAAAAAGAAAGAGATTCATCTATTGTTCGTGTTCGTAGTGATAGAGATAGTGAGTTTGTAAATATTCTTTCATTACATATTATGAGGAACATGGCATTATACATGAGATCTCTTTGTCCTAGAACTTCATAATAGAGTTGTTGAAAGGGAAAAAAAAGAACATTACAAGAAATGACAAGAGCCATGATTAATGAATATATTCTTCCACAATATTTACAGGCGAAAGCTATTAATAATGCATGTTATATTATTAATAGAGTTCATTTGCGCAAGAAATTAGCTAAAAACACTTTTGAGATATATCATTTACGTAAACTAATGTTTCTTATTTTAATATTTTTGGTTGCAAGTGCTTTATATTAAATACAAAAAATATTTTAAGAAAATTTAATGCAAAATCATATGAAGGTATATTTATTGGTTATCTTTCTACTCGTAAGGTGTATAGAGCCTTCGTTAGAACTATTTTGACTATTGAAAATCGATGCATGTTAAGTTTTAAGAATCTAACCTGTTTGTTAAGAATATTGTAATCCCAATTGAGATTGTAGGTGAAGAATTGAAAAAGATAATCATGAAAAAGAGCAAATTGTAGAAGTACAAGAAGAACACCATGAAGAAGCTCAACCACTGCCTAAAGATTGGAGATATGCTTCAAGTCACCCTAAGGAGCTTGCCATCGGTGATGTTTCCAAGGGAGTAACTAATTAATCTAAATTACATGAGATTTGTGGTAGTTTTGATTTTATTTCACATATAGAACCTAAGAATATTGTGAAGCTAAATTAGATTCATATTGGTTACTTGTCATGCAAGAAGAACTTAATCAATTTGGGCACAATCAAGTATGAAAACTTCTTCCTAGGCCAAATGATAGACCAATTATTTGTACTAAATGGGTATTTAAGAATAAGCTAGATAACTCTCGCAATGTAATTAGAAACATGGCTAGCCCAGAGGCTCAAGGTTACAAAATCAAGGGAATCAATCTGAGGAAACCTTTACATCGATTGCACGGATTGAAGCCATTCATATGACTCTAGATTTTGCATGGTATATGATTGAGCTAAACCTGCACACAGAAAAATATAGGAGTTTAGAACAGTGCTAGGTCCTTAATGCTACCGCGTAGCTTAGGGCTAATGGGTCATGATCCACAAGGAGGAACAACGATGGAAGCGTTATGTAAGTCTTCTTCCTAAGTTACTACACCGGTTAAATATCTTCTTCGTTTTAAAAGAAAAAAAATATTAAACTAAATTAGAAGGAAAGTAGAAGTTAGAAGAAGAAGATGATGTTGGTGTTTAATTACAAGGGGAACTAAGTTAAAAAGAAAGAAAATAAACAAGAAAAGAAAGAGTATACCTTGGAGTAATTAAAAGAAAACGAGTGATCAATTAAGTTAAGTAATAATGAAGAGAAGTGGGATAGTTTCATGGCTGTCACTCTCAACATAACTATCTTTAAAGAAGATTATATCTACTGTCACTCTAAAGATAATTTTTCCTCTCTTTTCTGTCATGAAACTCTCCCTAATCCAAGTTATAAAAAAGGCATGATTAAAAAAAAGGCATAAAGAAAGTAGATGAAAGTAAATAAAGCAATTAACACAAGTAAAAATAAAAAAAGTAAATTGAAAAGAATAGATGAAGTTTTGTTTTGGAATTTGTGGTGAAATCATGAGTCCATCAGATTTTGTATTGTTGCTAGGACTCACAGATACCAATTTCTAAGATTGATGGTTTTCTATTTTGAACTGGTAAAACTGAGTATGAATCTTGAAAATATTGAGGAATTGGGGAGGCCTGAAATTTTTATTCGGCCTCTTGCATGACTTCTATACTCTTTTCTAGCTCGGATTTTTCTTCAATGGGTTGGTCTAGAAAAGGTATATAGGAAGCAAAATTGGAGAATAAATACTGTGAAAATTGTGGACAAGGTGGATAAGGAGGACAAGTTGGTTGAAAATTGGACTCGGGGAGGTGAATTCCCATTGACTCTGTGAAGAGTTGAAATTATTTTGAAAATTATGGTCATAAGATTGGGGGCATGGGTTGTATTGATTTGAATAAGACTAATCCGACACACTAGGTTGGTTAAAGTTATGATATGTCGGGTTAGTAATATCTGAAAGAGAGGTCGGGGTGTAACATGAATTACCATTAAAATTGAAAAAATTGTTGTTATAAGCCATATCACACAAGAAATGTCAAACACAAACAAAGAAAAATAAACAAATAAACAAGCAATTAAAAAGAAAAATCTAACCTAAGTTTGGATAGATCTTAGACCTAGACGATTCCTAACTGGTTAGAATGTCCACGGGGGTTATATTGCCGAATCTGACCACAAGTTAATCGGTGAGGTAGGGGCAAGATCGGTGGGAGGTATTCGTGCCTAAGCAATGGCCTAATTATCCAAAACCACCAACCTTCGGGGTTTCGCCCCTCAATCCCAATCTTAGACACCGATTTGACAAGAGTCAAATTCAAATCAACTTCCCCCTTAGGTCTGTCTCCTTTATGAGTCCAAGATGTCCCTAGGGCCAACGTCTACTCAATTTTAGTTAGGCTGGTTAGTGAGTGAGGAGATAATTTGTGGGCTAAGGGAGGGTAATGACCTTCCCACCTTATCTTGTTTATAGGACAAACCCTTAAGATTGATTGTGTAAAGTGTGCAAGATATAGAAAAGTAACATTCACAAGCAAATATCACCCAAGAATGTTTCCTAAACTGTATGCTATGCATACGTACCTTTTTGCTCCAGCACTCTTCAACAGTAATCTAAAAATGTAAACGAATTAGACATGTGTCTAAATGCAAAGTTTAAACCGTTTTTAGCATTTAACAAATATTATTTTACTATTGAGATTAGGAAATATGTACAGTGAGACAAATAAGAAATAAATAGCTACAAAATTTTATCTTTGCAATTCAGCCAACTTGCAAAAAAACAAGTTAGTAATTCACTCAGATTATCACTGGAATGTAGCAAATCTGAGGGCTTCTATGCTCTACTTTCTAGAGCAGAGTCCAGGGCCACTTATATGTCTGCTGCAGTAAAAATTTCCTCGTTAAACCTGTACTCCAAGAACAAAGAAGAAAGTTAACCAAAAATATAAATCTAAAAAGAGAATAACTTACCATTCCTCCCCGGCAACGGCGCCAAAGTTTGATTGAGGTTTTACCTGCATACAAAATATAGAATTTTAGAACTTTAAGAATAGAATGTGCAAGTACTCAATTCTACCACTATAGCAAGTGGCTATGCGGGTCGTGATCTACAAGGAGGGACTTGCGATGGAAGCTTTTTTGCAAGCTCTCTTTTAGGTTACAAAGAATGGTTAAAAATCTTCTTTTAGTTCTTAAAAAGAAAAGAAAAATAAATTACAATCAAGTTAGGAAGAAAGTGGTAGATTGAGAAGGTGGAGAAAATAGAAATGGATATGTACAAAGAAATTGAAAAAGAGTGATAAAAGAAGTGGGTATTGATGGTGTTAGTGATCTAAACTAAAAAAAATTAAAAGAAAGAAAACTAAAACCCTAAAAACTTACTTATCTCTTCGGTGCCTGCTTACCTTTGACCCGTATCGATGATGTACCCCCATTCCCGATTTACACTATGAAATAAAGGGGCGAGCTACGCTACCATAGAAATGGATATCTATCACCATAAGCCATCAACGACACTTACAAGGGCAAGGCAACTTCGAGGTTATTGGTTTTATTTGGATCCACAAACACAGAAGAGAAAAGCAAAAAAAACAAGAATAGAAAAGAAAAGAAAACTTCGATTCGATTCAAATAATAATAAAAGAAAAGATTACTTGCACCGGTGTCACCCTCAGTACAAGCTTGCTCTTATTCCTCCGCGAAACTCTCCTCTCCTCTCAGTTACATAAATAAAACAAAAATTACATAAAAGAAAATAAAAAACTTATCAAATGATATAATTAGAAATAGTGATCAACTTAAGAGTTGTAGCCCTTTAAGTGTTCTTTCTGGGTCATCTTGAACCATCGATTTGAGTTTCAGTAGCAAAAGTTATAATTCAAATACTAAAATGTATCTAGTCAGAATCTGAGTCAAAATTGCTTCATCTCATCCATTGATCTTCTCTCATCCATTTATCCCTTTGAATTTGGACTCTGTATTTGATGTTATCCTCGGTTAATCTTTAGCTTTAACTACTTGATTCACCAAAAACTGAATTTAACCAACTGGATTTGGGATCATCTTCCTCTAACTAAATTAGATCTAGTTAAATCTAAATTTAACTGATATTTATTTAATTTTATCTTCTTTCTCTCCATGATTATCTTCTACAAAATAGACATTTAAGATAAGAAATTTAGCAGATTTATTACATGATAAATGTGAAAATGTAATAAAGAATAATACATTAAATGTGTGCAATCAATTGAGTTGTCACCATCAATTACAAGCACTACGTCTTCTCTTTACAATTCTTTCTCGCAAATTGAAAACTATAATGAACATTTAGGAAAGAAAACTAAAGAAAACCTAAGCTTTGATCTCTCCTTCGAGATGCCCTTTTTCTTATGCTATACCTTTCTATTTATAGTAGAAGTAATGGATAGACTCCTGATAGAAGTTGTGCACCTATAAAGAGATATATCTCCAGAACTTTAAATTTGAACTCTAGATATTAAGATAATATCCTTTCTCCTGACTTGGTAAGCAAGCTATTTCTGAATTTGAATCCTCCCCTTACCTCCAAACTTGTTTTGATTTATCCAAATTTTATGTGAAAATTTAATTCTGAATTGATCTGCAGATAGATGGTGTATTGATTGCTGAATATAACTCATCAAATGATAGAATTGAAAATAGTGGTCAATATAAGAATTATAGTCCTTTACATCTACTTTCTGTATCATCTTGAATTATCAGATTTTTCATTTTTGTAGTGAAAGTTATACTCAAAATGCTAAAAGGTATCCAGTCTAAATCCGAGTCTAAATTGATTTAGAACTCTGAATTTACTTGAATTTTTCTCCTTATCTCCAAATATAATTGCTTCATCTCATTCATTCATCAAGAGGTATATCTTTAGAATCTTTATTTGAATTTGAATTTTTAGAGAATATTCTTTCCCTATAACTTGGGAAGCAAGTCATCTCCAAATCTAAGTTTAAATTTGAATTTTTCCTTTTTATCTTTGATTTGGAACTTAAGCAACTTCAATTAAGTTGATTTCTCTTTTATCTCCAATTAGTATTGGAATTATCTCTTATTTTCTTTAGCTTTTTAGGCTTTTGGGCTTCTTTTTAATCTTTTGGGCTTCTTTTCTTTTCTTCTTTTAATTATAGAGATTTGCACATTACTAAGAAAAATTACAATTACATAGCATTATTTTATAAAAATAAATATTAAAATATGACTAAAAATATGCATATTTGACGAACAATCAGTATAAAGATTTTAAATTATATCAAATGGATATCAAGAGTGCATTTCTAAATGGATATAGAAGAAGAAGTGTATATGAAACAACCTCCAAGTTTATCGATCCTACACAATACGACTATTTGTGCAAATTAAAAAAGCTCTTTATGGTTTAAACAAGCTCTAAGTACTTGGTACAAGAGGCTTTGCAATTTTCTTTGGAAAAGAGTTTTACTAAAGGCAAACTTGACACCACAATGTTTATTAAGCATGTTAAAAATAATATTTTTATTATTCAAATCTATATAGATGATATTATTTTGGTCTTACTAATAAGTTGTAATGCAATGAATTTGAAAAAAATGCATGAAGGATAAGTTTGAGATGAGTATGATGGGCAAGCTTAACTATTTTCTTGGACTACAGAGCAAGCAAAAAAATGATGGGATTGTTTTGAATCAAGCTAAGTACACCAAAGAGTTGATCAAGAAGTTTAGACTTACAAATGCTAAGATAAGTAAAACTCCCTTGACTACTACTAAGCTTTATAAAGATGAAAATGGTAAAAATATTGAAATTAAATTGTATGGAAGCACGATAGAAAGTTTATTGTATTTGGCTGCTAGTAGACCTGACATTATGTTTAGTGTATGTTTATGTGTTAGATTTCAATCATGTCCTAAAGAGTTGCATCTAAGTATGGTAAAACATATTATTAAATACCTTGAGGAAATGATTGAAATGGGTTTGTGGTATCCAAAAATCGGTCACTTTGAATGATTAGTTATTCAGATATTGACTATGTAGTTTGTAGAGTCAACTGAAAGAGTACTAGTGGGACGTGTTAATTTCTAAGAAATCGTCTCGTTTTATAGTCCTCCAAGAAGCAAAACTCAGTTACTCTCTTAACTGCTAAGGTGGAGTATGTTACAACTAGAGCTCATTGTACACAAGTTTGCTAGATGAAACATACCCTTCAAGATTATGATTTGCAATTTGATCACAGTAATACATTATGTAACAACACGAGCACAATATACGTGACAAAGAATACAAATCAACATCGTAAAAATAAGCACACAGAGATTAAATATTATTTTCTTATAGATCAGTTATAAAAAGTGATATTGTTATAGATTATATGCCTACTAATTTGCAACTTACTAATATTTTCACTAAACCACTGGATTTTAATAGATTTTTTTTATTTATGATGAATTGAATCTTTGTATATTAGATAACTAGTTTTATATGTGATACGGTGTTAACATGTTTAAAAACAAGTTTTTCTTGATGTATATGATTAATTATGAATGATAGATAATTGTTCATAAATTTAAATATTTTTATGAGTTTTATTTAAATTTTCAAAAATATTTCAAATAATTCTTTTAAAATTCCAAATTGTCTGCGTTCGAAAGCATATACAATGCTTTCGAAAGTCAGTATGTTTGCTCAGAATTAGAACTTCTGATCTCTGGTTGTCAAATTTCGCACCAGGATTTTTGATAGCTGGCTATCTGAATTGCTTTCGACAACTGGTGTAAAATTGTGCGGGGCTAGACTAAAATAACCCTAATCCAGTCGAAAACCCCTTCTTCTACCTTGTGCTCTCTCTACCAATTTCACCCACCACCCAATCTAAAATTTCTTTTATCCAAGCTATTTCTCTTCAATTTCTAAGGGAACTCACATGATTTTTGGATCGAATCTACATTTTCTCACTATTTGGCTCAAAATCAACTCAGACTTGTTTAGGTTTTTCATCAAAACCTTAGCTTTTCAAGTTTTCGATAAAACTCTTTACTTCACCTCTTTGTTTCAGTTTCTTTCACTGCTATCTTGTTCAATCATGGTTCGTGGGAAGAGAGATCAGGTTAAAGATCAATCTCCACAAAACCCTCCATTCCTCACTCTCTCTTCATCTATAAGAAGGAAAAGGACAGCTCATAAAGAGCCAACTAGATTTTCTGCTTCATTTCCCAAGTTAGTAAGCCCTAAAGCTCAACAAAATTTTAAATCCATTTTTTCAAGAAAAAAATTCTTCCCGATATGAAAATTAATTTTCAAGGTTTTGGTGAATATCATCTAGAATTTATTTTTGATGCTATAGGTTAGAAATATTTTCTAAGAATTCATGAATATGTTCATCCATATCTTGTTTGTAAATCACCTAGAGGGGGGTGAATAGGTGATGGCTAATCTAATGGTCACTAAATGCGGAATTAAAAACTTATTAAACTAAACACTAAGTATAACATAAGAGTGTAGCCGAATTCCCCGTGAAGGGCTCTGGACTAACTCCTCAAGATTCCTCTAAATAAGAGTTGAGTTGCCGCGTTGGCTCTCTTGGTTAAATATAAGTGTTAGCAAACAATCCCCAAGCATATAACAATTAAGCTCACAATGTATATCAAGCATATAATGATGAAAGCAATATAAGCATGTAAGATATAAACAAGAGTAAGAGATAGAGAGTGAGCAATCGCAAACACGGGAGATTTGTTTCGAGGTTCGAGCACACTTGCTCTACGTCCCCGCCTTCACACTTGAAGGATTTCCACTATAAACCAATCCCACCGGATCACTCGGTGCCGCAACACCTACAAGGAGTTCCCACTAGAACTCTTGGACTCTCTAGTCCCGTACACACCGCAAGCCCACAAGCTCGTCGAGGCCGCACCTCAAACAACAAGTTCGCACTCGAACTCGAAACATCGCGAACGCACTCGTCCGCCTCCTCAAAGTACAAAGATGAACTTTGATGATCACAACACTTTGATCACCTAAAATCCTCTCACAACAAATATCCCTATAGGTAGATATAACAATGGATGACTCAAGTGTTGTGTGAGAAAACAAGGAAAGAATCTATGGTGAAAAACACAAGAAAATCTCTTTTCAAACACTCTTGATAAACCCTCTTTTGATTTGGAAATATTGGCTCTAAAACTTGTGGATATAACCACTGAAATGAGTAGGAAAAACTAGCCCAAAAACTTCTTCTAAATCTTGGAGAAAACAACCCCCAAATGCCCCAATTTATTGAGCTAGAAAAACTAGCCGTTGGGAGCCAGGTGGCCTGACGGTTGACCGCCAACGGTCATTTTTCTGACCGTTGGGGCAGCGATTGACCGGCCGGTCGACCATGGCTTGGATACAGAGAGCACTGCTCTCTGTCCGGTCGACCGTCCGGTCGACCGGGGCCTTTCCAGAGAGCAGAGCTCTCTGGACAGTCGACCGAGTCGGTTGACCGGACCTCCTGCCAGAACTGGCGTGCACGTCGGTCGACCGCCCGGTCGACCGACTTCAGACTTCGGTCGACCGGCTGAAGCCAGGACAGAAATTCTGAGACTAAAAACTTTGTTATTTTGGCTCATATAAAATCCCATAAAATCATGAAAAATCTACAAAATTAGTTTCAATGTTATACTTTGATAAACAAACATGCTTGCACAAAATTAAGGCATGTTACAATCAATTTGGACTATTTTTGTAACTTAGAAATTTTGGCTAAAAACGAAAACTGTATTTTTCTAAAATTGGATTTTCCAAACTTATTTTTCCAAAACTTCTCCAAATACAAAAATAAGATATTTAAAACTCTTTTAAGGCATAGTGTGTATGGATATGATCCACTACACAAACATGGTGAAATATCTATATTTTTGACATTAAGCTCTAAGTACGGTTTTGGTTAAATACATGTAAACTTGAATTCCAAAAACCAAACCGGTATTTTTCCAAATTAAAAATTCTTTTGTATTTTTCTAAAGTAAAAATTCTTTTTATGAAAACTCATCTAAATCAAAAGTGTGTGTGTATAAGATATACTTGAGCAATCCACCAACTATTCTATCCTTTACATTTTATCTAAAAATAAAATCTTATAAAAACAAATAAAGACACAAGTCTTGATCTTGAAGGTCTTCACTTGAAGTCTTCACATTTTCTTGACTTGGTCCAAACACGATCCATAGAGCTAGACTCCTCTTGAGTACTTGATATGGTCTTGATGCACAAGCTCTTGAATCAAACCGTCTTAGCTCCAAAACTTGACTTTAAATCTTTTGTTGAAGTTACACACCTACTAAGATCTTGATCATAAATCTGAAACTAAATAAACACAAGATCATTAGTACCATAACTACATGAGTTGATCATCATCAAAACTAGAGTGATAGGCCTTTGGGCCAACAATCTCCCCCTTTTTGATGATGACAAAACTCATGGAGTTATATATGCATGGATTAAAGTAAAGCTTCAAGGAAGCTCCCCCTTAACTCATGCATAGCAATAAACAAATAATTATGCAATGAATGCTCATAAACATGTATGCAAATATATGGAGATAAACATGCATAAATAAGCATGAAACACATCAAATTCTTTTTCTCCTATTTGCAAAACAAAAACATATATGTATAAACATAAATACTTCTCCCCTTTATGAATAAAGCAAGGAAAACATGCATATATAAAATCCAAATACTTCTCCCCTTTTTTGTCAATCATCAACAAAGGGGTTAAAGTAAAAATGTTCTCCCCCTTTTTGTCAAAAGCAAAAATCAATAAAAGGGTGACATTAAATATATCAATAAAAGAGAATATATGCGATATACATTCATGAAGAGAATGACGCTAAGTTAGCTTCCCTACACATATACATTACATGAAGGAGGTATGACAAGCCTTAATTCACATAACGCATAATATGTAATGCATAAGAGAAGATGTGAAGCTCCTCCTACACACGTGTACCGCATAAAGAAGAGTTGTCAAGCTCCTCAATATAAGATACACTCAACATGAATCTATATGTAGAAGAGATGTTAAGCTCCCCTTGCATATAGGCAATACAAATCAAAACATTTTTATTTCTTCATTAAAAATAAAATTTTGAGTTTTTCTCAATAAAACAAATTTTGAGAATTCTTAGAAAATCAAATCTTAAGATATCATATAAACAAAAATTTTAAGGTACCACTTGTAGTCAAATTTTAAGATACCAATTGTAAAATTGTAAATAAACATTACAAATTTTGAATTTTAATCAAAAATAGAAACATATTGATACCAAATGAAAATTATTGCATATTTTGATATCAATAAAAATATCAATTTTAAAACTAATGCATAAGCTTATTAAACAATCAATTGAGATCCCAATTGAAAATAAGAATTTGAATCAAGCTTAGCATAAACAAACTTTGTGCTTTAAACATATAAACCTATTTTAAATTAAGCACAAATAAATCATATATATGTATGAAAATAAAAATACCAGTAGAAATTGGTATTATTTGAAATGAAGCATACATATATAGGAAACAAAATATGAGAATATACAAAATGAAAATACCAATTGAGATCAAGTATATAACTCATAACCTACCACTCATTATATGCTCAAGATAAAAGATTTTTCAATAGGGCTTACAAGGCATACTCGCCCATCCATCCGCCCATAACGTGTTGGAAGGGGTTTTCAAAATTAGAGTTTGAAAAATATTTTAATAGTGAAAAACACTACCAAAATTGAAGATTAAATAACTAGTTAAGTTTAATTTTTGAAAAACTAGTTAAAGATCTTTCAAAACATGAAATCAAATCATATGTTTTTCATGAATCATACCAAATACACAAGAGTTGACACTCAAAATCTATAAGGCTCAAAAAATAATCATGAAACAAAGTCATGAATAAACAAATAAAGTGTGAGTGTACAAAAATCATGTGTTTAGCATTTTTCATGAAAATAATCAATGAAGCTCAAAACACAAATATCATTTTATCAAACAAATCATGAAAATTCATTTTCATTTCTAAAACAAACTTCTAGGTATATGTATGATTATATCCAAAACTAACAATATGCATACATATCCTAAATATAAAAAGAGTCCATAATGTAAATTGCATGAAGGCAAGAGACTCACGGGTATACATGCATATTTATTAGATTTGAATAAAAATTGCATATACATGAAGTAAAACATGAAAATTGGCAAAACAAGTATAAATGATAGAATCATCAAAACTAGCCTATACATGTGCATATAGTGAGTACAAATGAACAATGAAGTGCAAACATATATGAATCAATTTGTTGCTCACTACTTGTACATATATATATATATCCAAATTTTAATAAAAACTATATTTAAACTAGTATTTACCACATGAAGCACAAAACATGAACATGCTAAAGAAATTATCAATGAAAAGTATGTAAACTAAACTAGGAGTTTAGAGTTAGTTACCAAACCAAAGAAATATACTCCAAATCTTCAAAACATGATGGTTGTCCCACCAAACCTCCTTGATAGCGGTGCATCAAAAGTATGTCCATCAAGTCCATGTGCATCCACCACCAAGGCACCAACCATCTCACGTCATGTGAGAGCCCTCACCTACATCAAAAACACAAGGTGGGAATTTTGGTACCCATTTTCTTTTGGGTCCTTGGGGTTAGCTTTGTAAGGAACATTTTTATTAGCAAAATGTTTGGGTTCCTTGTCAAAACAAAATTTTGCTAAATGGCCTTTGCGGCCACAATGTGTACATTTGTACACCTTAGGATGCATATGAGTGTGGGTGTGATCATGACGTGCAACATAAGTATATGCATGATGAGGATGATGTGCATGAACATATGGAGCTTGTTTCTTTGAAAACAAGGACTCCAATCTCTTATGATTAAATGCACATGAGCTCAAAGTTGAGCTCAAACAATTTATTTAATTTTTCAAAAATTTCATCTCATTAGTAGTGGCATGAAGAGCATGATCAATAGTCTTTTTCTTTTTAGAAACATTTTTCTTTTCTTTTTCAACCATTTTTCTTTTTAAAGAGTTATTTTCTTGCAAAGCAACTTCCTTTTGATTTTCCACCAAAACAATTTTATTTTTCAAAGTAGTGTTTCCTTCACAAAGATCATTTAATTTAGACATCAAGGAAACATTCTCATTTTTCAAAATTTCATTTTCTTTTTCAATGCATGCAACTTTATTTTTAAAGACTCATTTTCTTTTAAAACATTTTCAATTGAATCCTTTTCTTTTAACATGCAATCAATTTTATTTTTCATTTTCTTGTTATCTTTTCTAAGAATGTCATATTTTTCAAGTAATTGTTGACAAAAACAAGTAAGCTCATCATATGACATGTCATCTTCTTCTACCTCGGATTCTGTAGTTACCTCAAGGGGTTATCCCCTTGGACCATGTAGCACATGTTGGAGGTGTCACTTCCAACATCCGAGTCGCTCCCCGCATAGTATTGATCTTTTTCGCCAAGGGGGTGATGAAGTTTCATGCTACAAAAACTGAATCAATGTTAGATACCCTAGATAAAAATTCATCATTTAGGGCACTCTTCAAAGCATGTAAGGCTTTTGCATTAGCCTCAGTATTTTTGCCATTTAAACAATATGAATGTTTAGTAATGGCAAAATAAACATGAATGCCTAGGGCTTTGAGGTACAAGGACATCTTAACTTTTCAAGTTTGGATATTAAGAATGTCAAAGGTGGGAGGTGACATGAAAATCATGGTGTGTGTACAAATATTGTGATTAGCCTAAAAAATGAGGATCTTTAACTCTAGGTTGTTAGACCCAAATCAAGAGCACTTGGCTCTGATACCAACTGTAAATCACCAAGAGGGGGTGATAGGTGATGGCTAATCTAATGGTCACTAAATGCGGAATTAAAAACTTAATAAACTAAACACCAAGTATAACACAAGAGTATAATCGAATTCCCGTGATGGGCTCTGGACTAACTCCTTAAGATTCCTCTAAATAAGAGTTGAGGTGCCGCGTTGGCTCTCTTGGTTAAATACAAGTGTTAGCAAACAATCCCCAAGCATATAACAATTAAGCTCACAATGTATATCAAGCATATAACGATGAAAGCAATATAAGCATGCAAGATATAAACAAGAGTAAGAGATAGAGAGTGAGTAATCGCAAACACGGAAGATTTGTTTCGAGGTTCGAGCACACTTGCTCTACGTCCCCGCCTTCACACTTGAAGGATTTTCACTATAAACCGATCCCACCGGATCACTCGGTGTCGCAACACCTATAAGGAGTTCCCACTAAAACTCTTGGACTCTCTAGTCCCGTACACACCACAAGCCCACAAGCTCGCCGAGGCCTAACCTCAAACAACAAGTTTGCACTCGAACTCGAAACACCGCGAACGCACTCGTCCGCCTCCTCAAAATACAAGATGAACTTTGGTGATCACAACACTTTGATCACCTAAAATCCTCTCACAACAAATATCCCTATAGGTAGATATAGCAATGGATGGCTCAAGTGTTATGTGAGAAAACAAGGAAAGAATATATGGTGAAAAACACAAGAAAATCTCTTTTCAAACACTCTTGATAAACCCTCTTTTAATTTGGAAATATTGGCTCTAAAACTTGTGGATATAACCACTGAAATGAGTAGGAAAAACTAGCCCAAAATCTTCTTCTAAATCTTGGAGAAAACAGCCCCCAAATGCCCCAATTTATAGAGCTAGAAAAACTAGCCGTTGGGAGCCAGGTGGCCTGACGGTCGACCGCCCGGTCAACCGCCAACGTTCATTTTTTTGACCGTTGGGGCAGCGGTCGACCGGCCGGTCGACCGTGGCTTGGATACATAGAGCACTGCTCTCTGTCCGGTCAACCGCCCGGTCGACCGGGGCCTTTCCAGAGAGCAGAGCTCTCTGGACGGTTGACCGAGTCGGTCGACCGGCCCTCCTGTCAGAACTGACGTGCATGTCTGTGCACGTCGGTCGACTGCCCGATCGACCGGCTGAAGCCAGGACAGAAATTCTGGGACTAAAAACTTGGTTATTTTGGCTCATATAAATCCCATAAAATCATGAAAAATCTACAAAAATAGTTTCAATGTTATACTTTGATAAACAAACATGCTTGCACAAAATCAAGTCATGTTACAATCAATTTGGACTATTTTTGTAACTTAGAAATTTTCGCTAAAAACGAAAACTGTATTTTTCCAAAATTGGATTTTCCAAACTTTTTTTCCAAAACTTCTCCAAATACAAAACAAGATATTCAAAACTCTTTTAGGGCATAGTGTGAATGGATATGACCCACTACACAAACATGATGAAATATCTATGTTTTTGATATTAAGCTCTAAACACGGTTTTGGTTAAATACATGTAAACTTGAATTCCAAAAACCAAACCGGTATTTTTCCAAAATGAAAATTCTTTTGTATTTTTCTAAAATAAAATTCTTTTTATGAAAACTCATCTAAATCAAGAGTGTGTGTGTATAAGATATACTTGAGCAATCCACCAACTATTCTATCCTTTACATTTTATCTAAAAATAAAATCTTATAAAAACAAACCTAGACACAAGTCTTGATCTTGAAGGTCTTTACTTGAAGTATTCACATCTTCTTGACTTGGTCCAAACACGATCCATAGAGTTAGACTCCTCTTGAGTACTTGATGTGGTCTTGATGCACAAGATCTTGAATCAAACCGTGTTAGCTCCAAAACTTGACTTTAAATCTTTTATTGAAGCTACACATCTACTAAGATCTTGATTACAAATCTGAAACTAAATAAACACAAGATCATTAGTATCATAACTACATGAGTTGATCATCATTAAAACTAGAGTGATAGGCCTTTGGGCCAACATTGTTAAGATTTTCTATGCTAATTTTTCCCACCAAGCACAATACTCTTTATATTCGTTTGGTGGAATTGATATTCGTATGTTTTGTGACGATCTTACAAATTCTCTTAATATTTATAATGAAGGATTTGACTTGCATAGTGATTTTTTTCTCTTATTTGAAAAATATCCTGAATGCCATTCTAGAGAATCTGCCTCTCAGCTTATAATAATGATCCAAATCTTATCTTAATTTCAAATGAAACTATTTTTATCTTCACTCCTCAATGTCAAGTGATTGAAAAATTCATTAAGCAAAACATTCTTCCAAAATTGAGAGAATTTGATTGTGCCAGAGGATGCAAATCACTTCTCATTTATTGCATTTTGCAATCTCTTCCTGTAATACTTCCACAATTAATCTTTGATACCATGACTTCTCCTAGTTATGCCTCAAAAAATCTACCCTTTGGTATGCTTCTCACTCAACTTTTTGAAAATTGGGGCAGGAGAGGATTCTACTTCTCCTCCTACTTCTTTAAATCATGGCTTCCTGAATAGGAAGTAGAGTCATTGATTAGCGTGATTTTACACTATTTTAATGCTTTCATTTATCTTTTTGTCAGATAGAATTTTTATTAGAGATGGCTACCAAAAAATTTTCTGAATGGGAATCATCACAGAGAGGGGAATACTAAGGAGACTTTAGAGCAAGGAGGTGGGGATGATGGATCTAGGGGTTAGAGGGATGTGGATCCTCTTGTGGCTAATCAGATGAGGGATGAAACTCTTAACAGTGGTGGTTATGTTGGATCTTGACCACGGGAATCGTGGGTGGAGGCAATAAGGGGTGGAAAGAAGAGTGGAGGGAAGAGTTACTGCGGAGGAGATTGCAAGAGATATTTACGGAGACAGTGATCTTTCCTGAGGAGCGCTTATGTGAGGCGAGACGAAATAGAGAAAGGCATTGATCGGAAAATTCTTGGGTAAGAAATTTGATTCTGATTTTTTTAGCTAGGGCTTTGCGGTATAAGTAGAGGCCGGCGGGGGAGTTGGAGATAATCCCATGCTTGAGGGTTTCATTATTTTTCATTTTAGTAATGAATATATCTACATAAAGTCAGAACTGGAGGGCCTTGGTGATCGGAGGAGCGGTGCTAGCCTTGGAGGAATGGAGGCCTAATTTTAGACCAACAAAGGATGAGATAACTAAGGCTACAGTGTGGGTTCGTTTCCCAGGATTACCGACGGAACTCTGGAAAAGAGATCTCATGCTTGGGATTGCTTTTAGGGCAGGGAAACCGATCACTATTGATGTTTGTACATTGGAAAGATAGTTGCGGGGTGATTGTTCATCAAATGTGCATATTTTTAGTCATATTTTCACATTTATTTATTATTAAACATTACTTGTTGGCCCAAAGGTTACACTCTCCATTTATATACGTTTTGATGAAGACAAACCATATAAAAGCTATTTGGTACAAATAAAAATTCTATAATGAATTTCAGGTTTGTACAAGTCTTGATGGCTTTAGATTTCTAAAAGCATGTTGCAAGGTTAATGGCGCTAAAAGCATGTTGTAAGGTTGATGGCGCAAAAGGACTCTTTCATAGGAGAGGAAGCTCTAGCTCGGCAACGCGGTTCAGAGATACCTTCCTATATAGTTTTATTTTGTTAATTTGTTAAAGGATAGTATATAGTATTGAAGCTCATTTTCCCACACACACAAAACTGCACGTGTTTTTAAAAGATTATTTTTGTCTCTTGTGTAAAATACTTTTATAGACCTATTTAAGTATTTGTAAACTCAGTTTATTGTATTTTACAAGTCTTGACAAAATTCATTTTTGAAAACAAACATATCTTCAAAACATTTCTATTCAAAATTTCTGTTTTGACCTGTTGCGGTTGACCGGCTCTATTACAGGTCAGAACGATCGAACGCGCGGTCGATTGCAGTTCAGACCCATGGTGCGTGCATGTGTGCACGTCATCTGGTCGACCGGGCGGTCGACCGGACCCCGTGTCGGGTGACCAGGCGGTCGACCGACTGACTGCACCCAACTCTCTGTTTGAGACGGTCGACCGGGCGGTCGACGGTCAAAAGTTTTTGAAAACCGGTTGACCGACCGGTCGACCGTGAGTGCTTTTTCTGCCAAACGGCTAGTTTCTTAAATATGTTTTAAAATGTGATTTTTATCTTAAAACGTGGTTTTAGGCTGGCTTTGGGTCTTATCCTTCCTGATTAGTCAAAATAACATTTACCCTTTAATCGCTACCTATATCCTATAAATAGGGGTGAATGGGGTTGAGGAGAAACACAACAACATTTGCAAAGAAATCAAAGTTTGAGAATTCTTGAAAGAAGTTTTTATTCTCAGTTTTTGTACTCTAATATCTGATTTTTCTCTGAAGTTTTTGAATCAATCTCTCTTCTATTTTGTTTTATTTTTCACTTACAAACCTTGAGCTTCAATCGTATATATTATTCTCTAGGGTTTTGTAAAAAAAAGTTTTTCAAAAGAGAGTTTGTGGTCTTTTGATTACTAAGTTATTATTGTATTTTTGGCTCTACTACCTCTGGACTAGAGGAGTGTGATTGAGGAGTTGAGTACTCCCTAGTGGCTGTAATCCTTTGTGGAAGTTCTAGTGGATCGAAAATCCTTCTGGGTGAAGGCGGGGACGTAGAGCTGGGCTCAAACCTCGAAACAAATCTCTGTATTTCTGATTGGTTTACTTGTGTTATTTACTTTCTATTCATTCATTCTTATATTGTCGATCTATACTCTCACAACAAGATTGCATTGGCACCTCAAACTCTTATTTAGAGAAATTACGAGGAAGGAGTTCAGAGCCCTTCACGGGGTATTCAGCTTCTAATCTTACTTTGAGTGATCGTTGCATCATCTCATTTTTAAATTTTTGCATTGATTAGAATATTCACCTATTCACCTCCTCTAGATGATTTCATTGTTGTATAATGATATTTTTGCTTAGTATTTTACATGCATTCATAAATTCAAAGAAGAAAAGAAAAGGTGATTTAAGAAGCCCAAAAGCCCATCAAGTCCAAATAAATTCAGAGATAATTCTATCCTAATTCAGAGATAAAAGAGACAATCAATTTAAATCAAGTTGCTTGAGGTTTAAGTCAAAGATAAAGGAGGAGAATTCAATTTCAAATTTGGACTTATTGATAACTTGTTCCTACGTTATCTAGGAAACAAGATTATTTTAACTTTAGGAGTTAAATTGAAGATTCTGAGGATATATCTCCACATGGACGGACGAGATGAAGCCAGAGCCCAAAACGTGTGCCCTGACTCCACCAAATTGCCGCGTTTCCTCCTGAAATATCATGAAAATGCAGATTTCTTAAAGCTACATGCGTGGCGGTTGGGTGGGAGTGTTCTACAGGGACTACCATTAGAATCTCCTATAAATAGATAGGCATCTCAGAAAATCAAGTTTAGGGTTTTCTTTAATCTTTTTCTTTCTGAATTTTCATTGTATTTTTGAGTTTTTTTACTTTGAAGAAGAAGATTTGTAAAGGGAAGAAGGCTTTTGTACTGAATCAATGACAATTCAATAAAGATTCTTATTTTTCTTTCCATATCTCTTTTGTTCTTTTAATTTTTGTTCTTTTAATTTTTGTTTTCTTTATTTTATGCATCTTTTAATCACCATGCCTAGTTTAATCAGAATATGAATAACTAATTCTCTTCGTATTTTGCTAATCTCTTCACCAATTAAGTCTAGTTCTGTAAGGTGAATTGATTGAATTCTATGTCTGTTTGAAACTCTAGAGTTAAGTTAAGATTCTTGAAGATTAGTGATGAATTAAGCTAACTCAGATTTAGGGTTATATTATTTAATGGTTATTCTTTGTTTATACTTAGATACTTTGATAGCTTAATGTTGAGTCTAAAATGATTTTTCTTATGCTATACTTAGAAACTTTAATAAACTAATGTTTAATTTTATTTAGTGTACTTTAATTAGAGATTGCATTTTTATCTTACTCCTCTTGCTTGAATTTGAAGCAACATAATAGGATCAATGTTTCTAGGTTCAATATTATGTTTATTCTTTATACATTAGTACTTAGTTATGGTAGATGATTAGTTGGTTTTGATATCTCTTTTTATTAAATCAACTCTTTTATAACCATCATCTTTCTTTTCAAGTTCTACATAGAGAAAACGCATCGAAACATTTTCATCTCATATCTCCCTACAGATCGACCCATTTAGTTCTTGCTACAGCGGACTAATTGTGAGAAAAAAGAGAAACTTTTTAACCTTAACATTTTTCTTTTACTCTTTTTTCTCTGTCAATCAAAATTTTAATGCCGTTACCGGAGAGGGAACAATACAGTTTTCTTTGTTAACTAACCCTAATTTCTCTGTTTCTGTGTGCAAGATTGGAGAACAAAAAAAATACTTTAAAAAAAAAGAAATATAAGTGATTGTGAGACTTTACATAGAAAGCAGAGCCCCTAAATCCTTAATAGAGCCGTGCAAACAGTGTAAAAGCCGTGCAAACATAGTTAGGTTGAGTTGACTACTGACCTGCTTTTTACAGGGTTGCTTGAAGTTTCTTAAACCATTTACTGCAATTGATAGTTTTTCTGTTGATAACCCTGCATATTTCTAATAAATTAATAGTAACTTATTTGTTGATTAACTTAAAAAACTATTTAAACTCTTGCATCATAGGCACGTGTCTATTTTCAATTCTTTAATTACTGTTGAAGAGTGCTGAAGATAAGGTACGTCCGCACTACATATAGATTAGGAAGCGATTTTTGGCCAATTTACTGCTTTTGAGTAAATTCTTTTTTATTTGCTTGTACATGTGCACTAAATTCATTTTAAGGGCAAATCCCTAAATAACATAAGGTGGAGACGTCATTACCTTTTGTTGGCCTACAAATCATCTTTTTTGCTCTCATAACCTAGCACTAACTTTAATTAACTAGATGTTGGCCCTAGGATAACTCGGACTCACTAGAAGATTGATTGAAGGAGAAAGTTGTTAGAACTTAACTCTTGTCAAATTAGTGACTAGGTAGGGGATTGAGAGGTGAAACCTTGAAGGTTGGTAGTTTGGCTTAATTAGGCCCATCTTGATGGATACTTCCCACCAATCTTGCCACCTGCCTGGCCGATTAACTTGTGGTTAAGTTCTACAATATATCTCCTACAGATAATTTAAAGTTAGGAGTTGTCTAGATCTAAGTCTACCTTAGAATAGAACTGATTAAGTTTTTTCTTTTTTTTTATTGACTAGGTGATCTTATTTTTATTAATTGTTCATGTCAGCTTGGTCGAGAGACCCATTACACCTAGGTTAACTGAAAATAATTCACAACTAAAAAGAATCTCCATGGCCTATCCAAATTCATTTGGTTTCTATAGGCCAGACCCTCATTTTCATCCATTAACCTCTCTTTTGAGCTTTCATGACCATACCCAACCCACAATCTCATCTTTTACAGCTTATCCTCCAAATTGGTACAATCACTGTTATAATCCATCTCATCCTTCAGAGTAGTATTCTACAATAGGGTATTCGTTAGGACTAGGTTAAAATCAATTTTAAACATTTCAAGGACCTACGAGCGAACCCTATCCATCAAATTTCAATTCGGGGTATTGAAATTATTTTGATTCTGCATGGGACCAAACATGTACAAATACTCAGTCCAATTGGTCATACTAAGCCGTCATCTCCTTCTTGGGATTTGTTAATGAGCATGAGGAAATGAGGAATACATTAGAAAGTCTAGAATTTATACATCAGACTATGATCGAATCTCCAACCAGCAGATGATTGTTTCCTCATAAAAAATATTGAAAAGAAGCAAGCTTCTTTATTTGATTGTAAAAAAATTACAACAGATCAATAATTTGATTACAAAAGAGGGGAGAATGATTGGTTCTCTCCTTTGTTTAAGGTTGGGTTCTTTGTGTGGCGGTAGAAAGTGAATCTTATTTTTCGTTGATCAGGTGAACGTCAAACTCTTCTGAAAATCTTCTCCTTGAATCACAGCTCCTATCTAAAGAAATCTCAAAGAGACTTGGGCAAAAACTTGGGCTCAGCAAGTTGGTAGAAGAGTTTTAACTGTTTATCAGTATTTCTCAGCTAAAAATTTTAACCCCTCTTCAATAGCAGACTGAGCTATTTATAGGGGTTTCAGGGGTAAAACTGTCCCCTAAAACCCTCCATAATAGGGTTAATTCCCCTCATTACGTGGGCAGTAACTGATCCGGTAATAGGAGCAGTTACAACTGAGACGCGGAGCTCACTTGCAGTTGAAACGCGGGCTTCAAGCTCTGTGTTTAGCCATTGAAATGCTATTGCATGCAGACCTCGAGATTTTCTAGATGCGGGCTTCAAGCTTTGCGTCTTGGTATTGTATTGATGCTCGGACACGGGTTCGTGCCTCGCATTTTGACACTGCGGTAATGCTGGGAGCGAGCTTCGAGCTCTGCGTCTTGGCATTACAGTGGTGCTGAGACGCGAGCTTCGAGCTCTGTGTCTTGGCATTGCAGTGATGCTGAGACGCTGGCTTCGAGCTCTGCATCTTGGCATTGCAGTGAATGACTTTAATTAGCCTCGAGTCTGAATTATAGACTCTGCTATTTGATGACTTAACTTCAGTGATTTTTAGACAGTCTACAATGATCAAGTCATGTGCTTGTATGGATGCGCATTTTGATAAGATAATGACTCAACTCAATCAGCTCGTTTCAACCCCATGTCCTTATTAAGTTCAAGAGATCCATCAACTTTCAAGTTGAGTTCAATAGCAATCAGGAAGACACACAACAACCACAAGAGGAAACATTTAAAGCCTGCATGTAAGTGCTTAATGACATTAATGACCAACTCGATAGGCAAACAAGTGAGTGAGCAAGTGGGCAAAAGGAAGATTTCTTTTCTACTCAACTTGCTCCTAAGCCAATATCGATTCGAACCACTTCAATTCAAGAGGACATTCATTTCTATCAAGTGAACGTATTTCAAACTTTGAAATCCGAAGTGCAGATCGATGACCATATTGACGTATCACCTCATTCCATCGAGATACTCTTTGAGTTCATTCCATATATTCACTTGAATCAATTTAAAAAGTTTGAATATGAGAGCCTATTGAGAAAGTTGTACATCTACATAAAGTGTGCAAATTTGATGATG
Organism: Agave tequilana; assembly: GCA_038442645.1. NCBI lineage: Eukaryota > Viridiplantae > Streptophyta > Magnoliopsida > Asparagales > Asparagaceae > Agave > Agave tequilana. Next base: position 61,727 of record JAVJIF010014356.1, on the reverse strand, counting down.
ATTCTTTGTGTTTGGATGAATTTTTTTGAGATAATTTGGTGACACATACACCTCCTGTGGAGCAAGTTGAATCGTGTTGTGAGGATGCCTATATAGATAACGAGCCTCTATTTCTTGATAAATTGTTTAAGGATGAGTGTGATTATATTGGTGAGAAGACGTGTGTTGAGTATATTAAGTCTAGAGCTCCCTTTGAGGATAAAACTTGACTTAAGTATCTTCACATTCAATGAACCAACTAATGGTCAATCATTTGAAATCATATTTCAAGAACCTCAACTGACCAAAGCTTTGAAAATCTTTTCGAAGATAAACTTAAGTGTTTGGATGAATTGATTAGGGATACTTTGGTTAGTTACACACCTCCGAAAGAAATGATTAATTCAACTTTTGAGAAGATGTATGAGGAAGAGCTTAAAATACTAGGTATTCATGTTGTGTATACTCCAATAGTGTTGTGTGATAACGAGGATGAATATATGAAGAGTCAAAGAGAGAAGAAAGGTATGAGAAATTTGAGGAAAGTGATGAACAAATTGGAGAGGAAGAAAAAATAACAAAAAAGATTGACATCTCTAATTTCACCGCTAAAGAGGACACATTGGAATGATAGAAAGCGATCTCGAGGGAAGAAACCTCACATATTGGTAACATCACCTCTTTTTACACTTTGTTTCATACATTCATGCACTCATTTATATATTGAGGACAATGCTTGAGATAGGTGTAGGGGAGGGTTTACGAACAAACTAACATAAGTTTTTACTAACAAATTTTTTTCTTCTTTTAAAAACTTTTTGAAAAAGAAAACAATGTTTTGATTTATTTTTGTAAGTAATTAAGTTAACGTTAAGGAATAGAAAAATCATAGTTAGGATTTCTTCATACATGGTCAAGAAAAGATTACTTGTTTGATTTTTAGGTTTAGGAGAAAAATTGAAAAAGTAATTTTGTCTTGATTTTTACCTCGATGAAATATGCATACTTTATACACTTACACACTTAGGATTCAAAACAAAAACTCTTGTGCCTTAGAATATATATATATATATATGAAAGATAAACAAATCTAATTATTGATTAGCTTGGTGCTTTGGCCTAAAAAAGCCTTGGTATTTACGCGAAAGGTAATTAGGTAAGTTTCAAAAATATATATAAATATAGTATATGTATTAACACATCTATTAATCATTTAGGTATTAGGGCCTCAAGAAATCTTGATACTTGCATAAAAAAAAATTAGATGAGTTACACATACCAAAAAAAAGTGCTTAAAGGGCAACAAAGTGTTAATACTTCGAACTTCTTTCAATAATATATATATATATATATATATATATTATATATATATATATATATATATATATATATATATATTATATATATATATAATATATATATATATATATATAAGGCATAAGAGTTGAAGTTGAAGAATCCCGAATCAAAATTCACGATCACAAAGATGCATATGACTTAGGGCAAAATAATAGACTAGATGAGAAATTCAGTTTTAATCCTTACCTAGATTGATTACAAATTTTCAAATAAGAAACTAAATATAGGAATGAATAATTTGGTGATCCTAAAGACTTATAGATTACTTGTTTTTTATAAAAATATTTCAAATATTCTCTCTCTTTCAAAAATATTTTTTTGAAAAAATACTAACATTTTGTTTTTTTCTTTTGTGTATTTTGTAGGAGTAATTTACTGAAAATCCTCACGAGACAAAACTCGTCCTCTAGGGGTAACCTAGAGGTTTAACAGCTTATTGCATGTACTAAATGCAATCGTGATTCCTACAAAAGTGAGTTATTTTAGATTAGATTAGCTTTTTTTATTGTACTCGAGGATGAGTAAAAGATATGTGTGGGGGTGTGATTGTTCATTAAATGTGCATATTTTTAATCATATTTTCATATTTATTTATTATAAACATTGATGTATAATAATATTTTTGCTTAATATTGTACGGGCCACCATAAATTCAAGAAAGAAAAGAAAAGGTGATTAAAGAAGGCCAAAAGCCTATCAAGCCCAAATAAATTCAGAGATAATCCTATCCTAATTCAGAGATGAAAGAGGCAATCAAATTAAAACAAGTTGCTTGAGCTCCAAGTCAAAACTAAAGGAGGAGAATTCAAGTCTAAAATTATAGATAACTTATTTCCTAAGTTATCTAGGAAACAAGATTATTTTAAATTCTGGAGTTCAAATGAAGATTCTGAGGACATATCTCCACATGGATGGACGAGATGAAGTCAGAGCCCAAAACGCGTGCCCTGACTCCACCAAATTGCCACGTTTCCTCCTGAAATATCACGAAAATGCGGCTTTCTTGAAGCTACGTGCGTGGCGATTGAGTGGGAGTGTTCTACAGGGACTACCACTAGATCTCCTATAAATAGAGAGACAGAGCAACAAAGCAGACACATCTCAAAAAATCAAGTTTAAGATTTTCTTATATCTTTTTCTTTCCGAATTTTCATTATATTTTGAGGTTTTTTTTTTACTTTGAAGAAGAAGATTTGTAAAGAGAAGAAGGCTTTTGTAATGAATCGGTGACAATTTAATAAAGATTCTTATTTTCTTTTCATATCTCTTTTGTTCTTTTAATTTTTATTTTTCAATTCTTATTTGCTTTATTTTATGTATCTTTTAATCGCCATGCCTAGTTTAATCATGAATGTGAGTAACTAATTCTCTTCATAGTTTGCTAATTTCTCCATCAACTAAGTCTAATTTTATAAGATGAATTGATTGAATTCTATGTTTGTTTGAAACTTTAGGGTTAAGTTAAGATTCTTGAAGATTAGTGATGAATTATTAAATCAGTTTTAGAGTTAGACTATTTAACGGTTATTCTTGGTTTATGCTTAGATATTTGATAGTTTAATATTAGGTCTAAACGATTTTTCTTATGCTATACTTTGATAAACTAATATTTAATTTTATCTAGTGTATTTTTATTAAGGTTTGCTTTCTATCTTACTCTCATGCTTGAATTTGAAGCTACATACTACGATCAATCTACTAGTATTTAGTTGTGATAGATAATTAGTGGGCTATGATATCTCTTTTTATTAAATCAATCGTATCTTTCCCGGTAGATCGAGCCGTTTAGCTCTTGCTATAACGGATTAATTACGAGATCGTAGAGAAACTTCTTAACCTTAACCTTTTCTTTTTTATTCTCTTTTCTCTATCAATGAGGGGGCTTCGCTAGAGCTTGTGTGGAGGTGGATCTCACAAAACCATTAGTGACTGGTACCCCTATCGGACCGCCAGAATCGAGGCTCTTCTAGGAGTTTATTTATGAAGGTATTGGTATGTATTGTTGCCGGTGTGGGATCATTGGCCACAGAGCGATGGATTGCAAGCAGACTGTTGGGCCGAGTGACCGAAGAAATGGTACATCTTTGAGTGATGGGGAAAACGAGAGTGGAGGAGCTGGTGACATGCAACATGATACAGGGGTAAATGGTGAAGGTAATATAGTTGAGAAAGACTTGTATGGGCCATGGTTGGTGGTGCAGTCTGCACGAGGAAGGAGAAGGAATGGGAAAGGATCTCTTATTCACAGCATGCCTACTTATGTGATGAACTCAGGGAGAATGTTCCAGGAGAAGGAACTGTAATGGCGAGGATGGTGGATCGGTCAGGGTTTGGATCAAGATTCAAACCATCGGAACAAAGTCCAGATATCATCAGTCAATAGGGATCACATGCGGATGATCGGAGAAGATGAAGCGGAGCAGGCCGAGATGGGTCAAATAAATATAAGGGGAGAGATTTTAATAAGGTTATTATTAAGGCCTGGCCCAAGGAAAGCAGCCCATTGGGCTGAAGAGTGGTGCTGGTTCAATTGAAGTTGATGGTGAAGGAATGGTTTTTAGCCCAAGGCCCAAGGTTAGTTCTCTTACTTGCAATTTAAATTCTCTGCTGAAAGCCCAACAGAAGCTAAATACGATTAATAAAGATAAGGAGAATTGAGTTCCCCTATCTGAGGTTGTGATAATGGTTGATTGCAAGTAAATACAGTGAGAATTACCGTCTACCTTTGGGCTAATGGGTCGTGTCCATGAGGAGGAATGCGATGAAAGCTTTTCGATATTTTTGTTTAAAAAGTAAAGAATGGTGTCGGTGTTTTTTCTTTTGAAAAGAGAATGGAGAGTAAGGAAGTGATTTTAAAAGAAAATTGAAAACTTAGAGAATGCTTTGAAAAAGATGATCTTTAAAAAGTGTTAAAGATTGATTGGTTATTTGTTTTAATATATGAAAAAGATCTGGGCTCACTATCTTACTACTCAACGATATATTCTTCTCTTGAAATTCTCAGTGCCTCAACTTGATCATACGCAAAAACTTTAAGCTTGAGTTTTGAAAGTCTTAAGTAAAGCAAATAAGATTGTCTGAAAAAGTTAACTCTTTTTCTTAAAAATTCATCTTGAACTGAATGTTAAATCATCAAGTCGTTTTTTAAGTATGAAATAAAAATAAGTTCAAGTGATGTTTTTAAAAATAGAAGTTTAGAAATCCAAACCCATCCTCATGTACCTTCAAGAACACTTTCAAAGAAGCAACATATGATTCCGTTGGGTTCTTTACATCAAAACATTCAAAACAAGAGGGAACAAAGAGAGATGATAGTGAGCCCAGAAAAATAAGTTTAGTTACTCATGATTAATGTAAAATAAGACATGTAAATGAAATAAAACATACCCGTGAATTAGAGAAGAAGAGAAGTCTTGAACCTTTATTGATGTCACTTCAACTTCAGATTACAATCACTCTTTTCCTCCCTCTCTCACTTGTTTCTAAGCTAAATTACAAATGAAAAATAGAGATACAATTTCTTAGTGCTATCTAACAAAGAACCTAAATCCTAAAAATAAAGAGAAAAACTTAAACTAATTTCCGGTCCCTTCTTTTCTTTCGAATGCAGTATTTATAGGGAAACACCAAGCGAGGGAGAGCGTACGAAGATAAGGGGAGCAAATGCTCCCCAACAAACTTAACTAAGCCGCGAAAATGCAGCTTTGGCCGCGGCCAGGTGGCAACACCCAGGGGTACAGCTCCCTGGTTTAGCGATACGCCTTTATCTCTTGCTAGATTTCCTGTTTCAGCTCCTGGATTTGACGAAACCTCCTTTGCCTTTTGGTTTAACCAATTAATTGTAAAGATTTATTCTAACCGATTTTTAACCGGTTTTATCTTCTCTGATTTACCTTGATCTGCCCTAATTTTTTGATTTTAAATTAATTCTGAATTAAATCAGAATTTTGATGGGCTTTTGGGCTCGTTTCTCTTCCCTCTCCCTTAGCAATGGGCCTGCACATTATTAAATAAAAATAAAACTTATTAATAGGATTTATTAGATAATAAATATGATAATGTGACAATATATATGAATATATGTGACCGATCAATGGTCAAGGGATGGAACTCGTGATCATTCCTGGGGCTATAACGATGTATACTGGCGGCGGATGGCGGACTCCAAAAAAGGCAGATGGGGTGATGAATTTGAATACAAGCAATTTCAATTGGAGGAGACAAAGCAGGAGGGAGAGTGTTGCATAAGCGGAAGAAAGGAGAGGATGGTGGTGTACATCTACATTGCAATGCGCCCCGCGACGGAGAGGAGAGCAATTATCAGAGATTGGAGCATACACAGATGGTGGAAGATTTCAGAGTTGATTAACTAAAAGGTGTTCGATGAAAGTTCTCGCCTAGAACTGTAGGGGCCTGGGTAAGAAGACAGCCCAAGCTCATTGTAGGAAGCTGATTGGGACCCATCAACCGAAGATTGTAACGTTGTTGGAGACGCAGTTATTAGAGAAAGGTTTGGAAAGGTGTTGACTGAATTTGGAAAGGATGGTGTATTCATGTTGTTCATGATCAAGAAAGATTTGGAGGGATCTCGCTGATGATCAAAGAGAATATTGTCAAATACAACTATTTGGGAGGTAACAAGCAAGCGTTAGTTGTAGAAATTGAGGATGATAATCAACAAAAATAGGTGTTAGGTGGTGTTTATGCGAGAATGAGATGTTGTGCGTGAAGAACTATGGGATATGTTGTTAGTATTCTGAGGGTATTTCAAAATTAAGTAAAGTTCTTTTAGTCCCACATTGGATAGGAAAAGAACTATTTAGTGTTTATCTATGGAGTCTCTTTCATGATGGGTTGTGTGAGCTAGAAACAGGGGTGCTCGCGCGCACACAAGCCCATTGAGGCCCAGTGAAGAAAATTGGGTTACCAGGTCCGGAAAACCTTAATGCGTATGTGCGCCGCATCGCACGCGGTTTCAGAGCCTGGCGGGTGTGCTGGAATAAGCTAAGTTTAGCCAATTTTATTTTTGAATTTAAAATTAAAATAAAATATTTTCAAATCCTGTCATAATATTTGGGTCAGAGATAGCTGTTGAGATTCGTATCTTTCCATGTCCTGTCAGGTCAAAGTTAGCCGTTGAGAGCTCTCTGCCCAGTTTTTAATAACACAACTCAACCATCTTCTTTCACTCTGAAATTTGTTAAACTCTTGCATTGTGAGAGCATGCTTGCAGGGCCAGTGATCATTGAATACTGGAGGGTAAGCCCCCATCAACCTGCTGCACCGAGATACTCTCTCAAAGGGGCGCGATCTACTCTTAAGGACAGTGCTCTGCACTCCTCAATCAAAATTGAGAAGTTCCTACCTTCTTAAAAGTTTAATTTAAATAGCTTAGCAGTATTTCGTACATTATTTTTCAACATATGTTAACTAGTATGACGAACTTGAGATTGCCTTGCTGCTTAGTAGGAGACTATAATGTACTGTTGAATGAATCAGAGAAGATGGAGAGTCCTTTCTCTGAGACGTCTACGGTGAGGAGGTTTAGGGACATTGTACAGAGGAATGATTGGACCGATGTGGGATTCTCTAGTCCCAAGTATACTTGTTGCAGAAGGGAGAATTGGAAGGTATTCTTTGGGAGAGACTAGACAGAGCGTTGGCGTCGGTTGAATGGCTGAGAAGTTCCCGGCGGTGGTTGTGTGTCTGTTGGCCCAAAAGGTTACACTCTCCATTTATTGAGTTTTGATGATGACAAACAAATTAGTGCTATTTGGTACTAATGAGTTTGTTTAAGATAAGTTTTAGGTTAGTACCATATTTGGAGGCCATTGCTTAGCTATTGCAACAACTTCTAGGTTTCATGAAGCAAAGAAGGCATATTGCATATCAAGGAAGGAACATAGAAGAAGGGGCTCTAGCAAGGCATAGCATGGCTCAAGACTTGAAGATTGCTCAACAAGATTTGTTTTTAGTTTTATAGGTTTAGAATTTTGTTAAAGAATGATGGATAGGTTTGAAGCTCAATCACACACGTTTTTGCGCACATATTGTTTCTAAGATGATTTCTACAAAAATGTACAAAAATATTTTGATACAAAATCCTCTGCCTACAAATCAATTTTTATGTTTTATACTTAGTACTATTTAAAGATATTTTTCATAAAAATCAAAGTCTTTTCAAAATTGTGTTTTAAACTTAACTTTTGACCTGAGCCGGTCGACCGCACCAGTCGACCGTGCCTGTGTCAGTCTTGTCCGGTCGACCGGACAAGTCGACCGTGGTTCTGGCAGATGCACGTATCAGTGTGCATGTTTGCCGTCGACCGGGCGGTCGACCTGACTGTAGTAGCTTTGCTCTCGGGTTTGTTGGGTCGACCGGGCGGTCGACCGTATGCCTGTAACGGCTCTATTTTTGAATAGGCGGTCGACCGACCGGTCGACCGGACTAGCCGTTGAACAGTAAACGGCTATTTTCTGGGCTGTTTTAAATTTTGTCTTTTTGTGTTTAAAATTAGTTTAAGGGATATATTTCAAACTTAATACTCTCTGATTAATCCTAATTATGTTTTATCCCTAAACCCTAGCCCTCTCCTATAAATAGGGGTGTTTGGGGAGAGATTGTTTACAACAATTAATTACAAGAGAAAAATTCCAAAAGTTTCCAAGTTTAAGACTTTCAAAAGATCTTGGTTTTTGTGCTGAAATTCTCACATTTTCTGAAGTGTTTTTCAAAAAAAATTCTCTGATTTCATTTTCTTTTCTCCTTGCACACAAGAGCTTCATTCCTACTCATTGTTCTCTAAGGACCTTTTGTAAGGGAAGAGACTTTTGAAAGAAAGAGTTTGTGGTCTTTTTACTACTCAGAAATTGCTTGTACTTGAGATTGTGGAGTTGGGTACTCCGGTGTAATTATGATTTCTTTGTGATAGTGGAAGTAGCTAGAATTCTTCTGGGGAAGGCGGGGAAGTAGAGCTGGGTGCTCGAACCTCGATAACATATCCTTGTGTTTGCGTTTGGTTTACATTCTTGCACTCCTTAGTTTACTTTACTTACACTTATTACTTGCTTATCATCATCATTGCTATATTTACTTACTTTCATTCATCTTGTGAATCTTGTTGGGTGATTGTTACATCTTAATTTTTAATTTGTCCATTGATTAGCATTATCACCTATTCACCCCCCCTCTAGGTGATTTTCAATTGGTATCAGAGCTTGGACTCTAGGTTTGGCTTAACATCCATAGAGAGATCCTTAAAATTTGCTAATCAACATTTTCATTCATACATTCATACACTAGTAAATATGGCCGATAACATTAAAACCCCTCCTAAATTTGATGGACTTAATTTTCCTATTTGGAAGGTTAGGATGACTATATTTTTGCAATCTTTGGGTAGCTTAGTGGCCAAGTCCTTGACCAAACCCTATGTAGCACCCGATAGTGATGAGAGCACTTGGACCGACTTCAACTTTAGAGAATATGAGGCTAACTCCAAGGCCCAAAACTCCCTATTAACCGCCTTGAATGAGGATGACCTTACACGGGTAATTCATTGCCAATCCGCCTATGAGATTTGGCAACATTTATTGGTCACACACGAAGGGACTTCACAAGTCAAGAGAGCTAAGATAGATCTCTTAAGGTCCCAATATGAGTCATTTAAAATGATTGATGATGAGTCTATTGATAGTATGATTACAAGATTTACTAAAATCACTAATGGTCTTTCTTCCTTAGGTGATGACATCTCCAACGATCAAAAGGTGCGGAAAGTGATTCGGGCTCTTCCGTCTTCATGGGAGATAAAGGCCACCACCTTAAAAGAATTGAACGACAAGGACGAGATGGACCTCATTAGTCTCATTGGGAACCTAAAGACCCATGAGATGGAGAAGAAGGCAAGAGAAGAGGCCACTACTTCAAAGAAGAAATCCATAGCCTTCAAGACTTCATCCACCAATGATGACGATGAAGAAGACGAAGAAGAAGATGAGGAGCTAACTCTACTTGTGCGGAACGTCAAGAGGTTGTACCGGAAGAACAAGCTCAACTTCCGGAGAAAATTTGAAGGCAAAGAGGAGAGAAAGATCATTTGCTACAATTGCCGCAAATCCGGACATATCATGGCGGATTGCCCGGAGTTCAAGAAGAAGATGACTTCCTCCTTCAAGCCAAAGAAGCCGGAGGAAAAGAAAGCATACAAGACAACGTGGGATTCGGAAAGCGAGTCCGAAGAAGAGGTGGATACGGCAAACATGTGTTTCATGGCAAACACTCCAAAGGTAACCTCTCAATCTCTTGATGATGAAGATGATGAATTAAGTAAGGAAGTTCTTGTACATGCTTTTGTTGAACTTTCCAAAACTTATGATAATAAGAAACTTGAATGCTTAAAATTGCAAAAGGAAGTTGTTTTTCTCAAAAATCAACTTGCTATGGTTTCTAAAGAAAAGGATGATATTTCTTCTAATCTTATTTCTATTCAAAATGAGTTTAATGCCTACAAGGTTTCTTGTAAGGAAAAATCTCCTATTGTTGATGAAAAAGAAATTTCCTCTTTAAAAACTAAAATGGTTGATTTTGAAAAAGTTTTGAAAGATTGTGCTTTTAACACTAAGAAACTTGAAGAAAAATTTTCTAAAAAGCACACCCCTCATGCTAAAGATTCACATGTTAAGTCTACTCATGCTCACACTACACATAACACTTCTCATGCTAGATCTTTTCATGCTCACAATTCCCATGTTCACAAATCACACACTCACTATGCTTTTAAATATGGTAGAGTGTATAGATGCACATATTGTGGTAAGAATGGGCATTTGGCTAAATTTTGTTATGACCAAGTTAATAGATCAAATAATCTTATTTGGGTTAATGAAACTAACCCTTTAGGACCCAAGAAAATGTGGGTACCAAAATCAAGTCCTAAATTATTTGATGTAGGTACACACCAAGGCTCCAAGACGTAGGGAGCGGTGGTACCTTGATAGTGGTTGTTCAAGACACATGACATGGGACATCAATAACTTCACAACCCTATCAAGGTACATGGAAGGTGGCACCGTCACCTTCGGGGATGACTCCAAAGGAACTATCATCGGTATAGGTAACATTCAAATTGGTGCATCTCCTATTATAGAAAATGTTGTTTTAGTAGATGGTTTAAAACATAATTTGCTTAGCATTAGTCAACTTTGTGACCGTGGACTTAAAGTTGTTTTTGATGATTCTTCTTGCAAGATTTTTAATGTTAAATCTGATGTTTGTATTCTTACCGTTTTTCGTGACAATAATGTTTATATCATTGACATGCTTAATTTAGATTGTTCTACTAAATGCTTGAATGCTTTTGATGAAAATTCTTGGCTTTGGCATAGAAGATTAGGACATGCATCTTTTGACCATCTTTCTAGGATTAATTCAAAGGAATTGGTGAAGGGTATACCTTACTTGAAGTTTGAGAAAGACCGCATTTGTGGTGCGTGCCAACTTGGGAAACAAACCAAGTCTTCCTTCAAACCAATCAAGGATATCATGTCAACTAGGCCCTTAGAATTAATTCATATTGATCTTTTTGGACCTACTAAAACTAAGAGTTTAAATGGTAGTAGATATGCATATGTTTTGGTTGATGATTTTTCCCGTTTCACTTGGGTTTTCTTCTTGGAACACAAAGATCAAACTTTTTCTCATTTTAAGAATTTTCGAAAAAGAGTTGAAAAAGAAAAAGGTTTTTCGATCTTGAGAATAAGAAGTGATAGAGGTGGTGAGTTTGTTAACCACTCTTCATGACTTATTGTGATGAAAAGGGAATTAAGCATGAAATGTCTTGTCCTAGAACTTCATAACAAAATGGAGTTGTAGAAAGGAAAAATAGAACACTTCAAGAGATGGCTAGGACAATGATAAGTGAGTATGACCTCCCTCAATATTTATGGGCCGAGGCCGTAAACACCGCATGCTATATATCAAATCGTATTTATTTGTGTAAAAATTCTTCCAAAACATCTTTTGAAATGTATCATTCTAGAAAACCTAATGTTGCATATTTCAAAGTTTTTGGATGCAAGTGTTTTGTTTTGAACACTAAAGATAACTTGGGTAAATTTGATGCTAAGGCTTATGAAGCAATCTTTGTTGGATATTCTACAACTAGTAAAGCTTATAGAGTATTCAATAGATCTTCACTTACCATTGAAGAATCCATGCATGTTAAATTTGAAGAATCTAATGTGGTTGTTGAGAATGTTGTAGAGATTGAACCATTAGGTGAAGACATGGAGAGACTATCCTTGAAGGACTCACCCGCTCAAGAAGATAAGCAAGAATCAATTGGTGATGTTCAAAAGGATAAAGAGGAAAGCTCTCAACCGCTTCCTAAAGCTTGGAGATACGCTACAAATCATCCCAAGGAGCTCATCTTAGGTGATGCATCTAAAGGGGTAACAACTCGTTTCAAACTCCATGACCTATGTGGTAACTTTGCTTTCATTTCTCATTTTGAACCCAAAAGCATCCTCGAAGTCGAGGCGGACTCATATTGGTTGCTAGCCATGCAAGAGGAACTCAATCAATTTGAGCGCAACCAAGTTTAGCACCTTGTTCCTAGGCCCCACGATAGACCAATAATTGGTACTAAGTGGATCTTTAGAAACAAGATGGATGAGTCCGGAAATGTGATTAGGAATAAGGCTAGGTTAGTGGCCCAAGGTTACACTCAAGTTGAGGGAATTGACTTTGAGGAGACCTTTGCACCCGTAGCACGGCTTGAAGCCATACGGATGACACTAGCTTTTGTATCTTTCAAAAATTTTAAACTTTTTCAAATGGATGTGAAAAGTGCATTTTTGAATGGTTTTATAAATGAAGAAGTTTATGTTGCTCAACCTTCCGGTTTTGTTGATCATGTTCATCCCGATTTTGTTTTTAAACTTGATAAAGCTTTGTATGGATTGAAACAAGCTCCAAGAGCTTGGTATGAAAGGCTTTCTAGTTTTCTCATTTCAAATGATTTTATTAAAGGCAAAGTAGATACAACACTATTCACTAAGCATGTTGATAATGATATATTAATTGTGCAAATTTATGTAGATGATATAATTTTTGGTTCTACTAATGAGCTTTTATGCAAGAATTTTGAAAAGGTCATGCAACTTGATTTTGAAATGTCTTCAATGGGTGAGCTTAATTTCTTTCTTGGAGTCCAAATCAAGCAATTGCAAGATGGGAACTTCATATGTCAAGCCAAATACGCAAAGGAACTCGTAAAGAAGTTTGGACTTGAAGACTCAAAGGTTTGCAACACTCCCATGGCAACTACCACCAAGCTTGATAAGGATGACCAAGGTAAAAATGTTGATATTAAATTATATAGAAGCATGATAGGAAGTCTTTTATATTTAACGGCAAGTAGGCCGGATATCATGTTTAGTGTGTGTCTTTGTGCTAGATTTCAATCGTGTCCTAAAGAGTCCCATCTTATTGCGGTAAAATACATTATTCGTTATATTAAGGGCACTATTGGGATGGGTCTATGGTATCCAAAAACCGGAGATTTCTCAATGACGAGTTATTCGGATGCCAACTATGCGGGTTGTAGAGTAGATAGAAAGAGTACTAGTGGGACATGTCAATTTCTTGGTAATTGTCTTGTTTCATGGTCCTCTAGGAAACAAAATTCCGTAGCACTCTCAACCGCCGATGCGGAGTATGTTGCCGCGGGGGTTTGTTGTGCACAAGTCCTTTGGATGAAACATACTCTCCTTGATTTTGATTTGCATTTTGATCATATAAAAATATTTTGTGATAATACTAGTACTATACACATGACTAAGAATGCAAATCAACATAGTAAGACCAAGCACATTGGATTAGATATCACTTTCTTAGAGATCATTTTGAGAAAGGAGATATAGATATTGATTATGTTTCTACGGATTTGCAACTAGCCGATATTTTCACTAAACCTCTTGATTTTGATAGATTTTCGTTTATTTGTGGAGAACTTAATGTTTGTATTATTGATTAAACATGTGATTCCTAACCCTTTTTGATGTATGACAAAAAGGAGGAGAATAAGTTAGTGCATGATAAAAATAAATTTATATGGTCTTGGTTCCATATGATTTTATATGAGTTTATATATGTTTTTGTTGTCTTGTTTTGTTTTCATGCGTTTTGAGAATTCTTGTGTTTTGTTAGTATCAAGAAAATAACATGTGATTTTCATTATTGTTTCAATTGGTTTAAATTGGTATCAAGAGCATATATGTTTTTATGTTTTCAATGAATTCTTGTGTTTTGAGTTTAAATGTTTTCTTTATATAGCATAATTTGAGGGGGAGTTTTCTCCTCCCCTATATTTTTATCTTGTAGCCTATTTGTTTTGTCATCATCAAAAAGGGGGGAATTGTTGGCCCAAAAGGTTACACTCTCTATTTATTGAGTTTTGATGATGACAAACCAAATTAGTGCTATTTGGTACTAATGAGTTTGTTTAAGATAAGTTTCAGGTTAGTACCATATTTGGAGGCCATTGCTTAGCTATTGCAACAACTTCTAGGTTTCATGAAGGAAAGAAGGCATATTGCATATCAAGGAAGGAACATAGAAGAAGGGGCTCTAGCAAGACATAGCATGGCTCAAGACTTGAAGATTGCTCAACAAGATTTGTTTTTAGTTTTATAGGTTTAGAATTTTGTTAAAGAATGATGGATAGGTTTGAAGCTCAATCACACACGTTTTTGCGCACATATTGTTTCTAAGATGATTTTCTATAAAATGTACAAAAAATATTTTGATACAAAATCCTCTGCCTACAAATCAATTTCTATGTTTTATACTTAGTACTATTTAAAGATATTTTTCATAAAAATCAAAGTCTTTTCAAAATTGTGTTTTAAACTTAACTTTTAACCTGAGCCGGTCGACCGCACCAGTCGACCGTGCCTGTGTCAGTCTTGTCCGGTCGACCGGACAAGTCGACCGTGGTTCTGGCAGATGCATGTATCAGTGTGCATGTTTGCCGGTCGACCGGGCGGTCGACCTGACTGTAGTAGCTTTGCTCTCGGGTTTGTTGGGTCGACCGGGCGGTCGACCGTATGCCTGTAACGGCTCTATTTTTGAATAGGCGATCGACCGACCGGTCGACCGGACTAGCCGTTGAACAGTAAACGGCTATTTTCTGGGCTGTTTTAAATTTTGTCTTTTTGTGTTTAAAATTAGTTTAAGGGATATATTTCAAACTTAATACTCTCTGATTAATCCTAATTATGTTTTATCCCTAAACCTAGCCCTCTCCTATAAATAGGGGTGTTTGGGGAGAGATTGTTTACAACAATTAATTACAAGAGAAAAATTCCAAAAGTTTCCAAGTTTAAGGCTTTCAAAAGATCTTGGTTTTTGTGCTGAAATTCTCTCATTTTCTGAAGTGTTTTTCAAAAAAAATTCTCTGATTTCATTTTCTTTTCTCCTTCCACACAAGAGCTTCATTCCTACTCATTGTTCTCTAAGAACCTTTTGTAAGGGAAGAGACTTTTGAAAGAGAGAGTTTGTGGTCTTTTGACTACTCAGAAATTGCTTGTACTTGAGATTGTGGAGTTGGGTACTCCGGTGTAATTGTGATTTCTTTGTGATAGTGGAAGTAGCTAGAATCCTTCTGGGGAAGGCGGGGAAGTAGAGCTGGGTGCTCGAACCTCGATAACATATCCTTGTGTTTGCGTTTGGTTTACATTCTTGCACTCCTTACTTTACTTTACTTGCACTTATTACTTGCTTATCATCATCATTGCTATATTTACTTGCTTTCATTCATCTTGTGAATCTTGTTGGGTGATTGTTACATCTTAATTTTTAATTTGTCCATTGATTAGCATTATCACCTATTCACCCCCCCTCTAGGTGATTTTCAGTGTCACCTGGCCAGAATTGTGAGTGATCATCGACCCTTGTTGGTGGATGCAAAGGTACTTCATTCTCTGGTGCTAAACCTTTTCGTATTGAAAATTTTTGGTTTGAGATAGAGGGGATTGGTGTTGTTGTGTGCGCTGCATGGGCGAGTAGATGTGGAGGTGATCCTGCCTTCAGGATGGCTGCTAAATGCAGAGAGGTCAAGAAAAGCCCAAAAGTATGGAATATGGACCATGTGGGTAATATATTTGATAAAACAAAGAGGCTGGAAAGTGAGATTGGGAAGCTAAAGTTAATGGAGGAACAGAACTTGCTCATTATCTTGCAATGGCTAATATATTCTCACCAGTTGAAAAGTTGTACGGGAGTTTGTCTTTTTCAGTGTGTCAATAAAACCCCCTTCAAAGTTTTGTAAATTTATAATGGGATGGTTCAGACTTTGAAATACTTTGAATTGTTTCGATTGATAATCATAGATATGTGGATGTGAGCTTCGCCTTGATGGTTGAACTCAGATTCGCCTTTAGGACTGAATTTTAACCCTCGCCTATAAGCTAAAATAGGCTCGTCTTTGGGTAGCCTCACATCTGACAAGAGGCTCGCTTTAGGACTGGAATAAGTTTGCCTCTTAGCTGCAATAGGTTTGCCTCTGAGTAGCCTCGCATCTGATAAGAGGATCACTTTAAGGGTGGAATAGGCTCGTCTCTGGGAGGAGCCTCACCTCTGAGCCTCGCCTTCGGGCTTCTTTGAGCAACCTCCCTTCAAAGTGAGTTTGGCTTGTCAGCGCCCTATCAGTGCTAACCTCGCATGTGCTGTGAGGGAACGGCGTTCCATTTTTCAAGGCTAAGAACTCGAGTGCTTTAGCCTCGCGCGCCTGTGACCTAAAGCGCCACAGTTGTTTAATGGGGCCTATAAATAGGCCCACATTCTCTATTTCAGAGAATATTCTTCATCATTCTAGCGTGTTTGCAAATTGGTTCCCTCTCTATTGCTTTCAAACCATCTCAAGATCACCATCTTCTTCTCAATCATTCCGATGGCATCTCCTTATCGCCTGGGCAAGGAGGCTGAGGCCTTGAGGAAACTTTCGCTCCAGCCGTTATTCGACCTATCGCCAGTGAGCACTACTGCTTTCGCAATCTCACTATTTTTTGGTGATCTTTAGGGAGTTATCTCCCTCAATTTTAGCTTTAACAGCTAAATTTAGGGATTGGATTCCCTGGATCCTTCATTTTCCAGCGAATTTTGGAGAAAACTTTTTAGCTTCTTGAAGAAGCTAGTACTTGCCTGATTTAGGCAAAGTAATCTCTTAGGCGAGGCTAATCTCGCCGTGGGCGAGGCTAGGACATGGCCGTATGGGCGAAGTTAGGACTTGACCTCTTCTAGGCCGGTTTAGCCTTGCCATATAAGCGAGACTATGACTTGGCCTTTTTAAGGCTAGTACAGCCTTCCCGTTTAGGCAAGGCTAAGACTTGACCTTTGCGAGGCCAGTCTAGCTTTGCCATATAGGCGAGGTTAGGACTTAGCCTTTTTAAGGTTAGTCCAGCCTTACCGTTTAGGTGAGGTTAAGACTTAGCCTTTGCTAGGCCAGTCTAGCTTTGCCATATAGACGAGGCTAAGACTTGGCCATTGCTAGGCCAGTCTAGCTTTACTATATAGGCGAGGTTAGGACTTGGCCTTTATAAGACTAGTCCAGCCTTACCGTTTAGGCGAAGCTAAGACTTGGCCTTTACTAGGCCAGTTTAGTTTTGCCATATAGGCGAGGTTAGGACTTGGCCCTTTTAAGACTAGGCTAGCCTTGCCATTTAGGCGAAGGTAGGACTTAGCCTCTTCTAGGCCAGTCTAATCTTACCATATAGGCGAGGCTAGGACATGGCCTTTTTAAGGCTAGTCCAGCCTTGCCGTTTAGGCGAGGCTAAGACTTGGCCTTTGCTGGGCCAGTTTAACTTTGCCATATAAGCGAGACTAGGACTTGGCCTTTTTAAGGCTAGTCCAGCCTTGTCGTTTAGGCGAGGCTAAGACTCGACCTTTTCTAGTCTAGTTTAGCATTGCCATTTAGGCGAGGCTGAGACTTGGCCTTTCTCCCTGATTTAATACAGTCAAATGTTCAATTTATTAACAAATTTTCTCCTTTGTCTCTTTGTAGTTCACTATGCGCCGGGCCCATCGAACAACTTACTCGGGACAGTTAGAGGAATGGATGGAAACGTGCATTTCTAGTTCCAGGATCAGGCTTCTCTTTTAGTGAAAGAAGCTCACCGGAGAGGGATGCGTTAATCCTTAAGGCTGACGAACGCATTACACGGAGTATATTGACCACTGCTCCACTCGAGGATCACAATCGAGTAGTATACCGAAAGCCGAAGTTTATGTTTGGGGATGCAGCACCCGAAACTGATCAGCAGCTCTTAGCCGGGGAGGGCTGATTGGCAAAAAGCATGCACAAATATAAGTAAAGGAGTGTGGGTCGATATTACTGCTTTTCCGATTCTTCCATAGTAACAAAGTGGCTAAACGGGTCGTATCCACATGGAGGGAGAGCGATGAAAGCTTGATGCAGCTTCTTTGTTCAAGAAAAGAGAAAGTTCTTTGTTTCAAATAAAGAATTAGAAAATGAAAACAAGTTGGTTTCAAGAATTGTTTAAAATGGTTTGGTGGTTTATAAAATTGATTTTTTAATGGTAAAAACGTATGGCTAAATTTCTACTAAGTGCTCCCACTAATTCCTAACTTCTTGAAGATGTAGCCTCACGATGGATCATAGGCGAGTATATTCTTTATGTATAGGAACTATTCACGTTGGGACCGAATGAAAGTCCTTCCTTTAACTTAGCTTCATACGGTAAAACTTGGACATTCCCTTATCAAGATCCAATAGAAGGCGAGAATAAGAGAAGACACAAGTGCACTAATAGTATCGACAAAGTTAAAAGAAAAATCTCTAGCTTACAAAAATAAGTAAAGTATACAATCTATAGATCATCAAAAACCCATTAAGCATGAAATATAAGAAAGCGAATACTTGTATGTAAGTTAGAATTAGAACCTCGTCTTAAGATATCATAGCTCTTGTTTGCATAAGGCATTTTTGACACTATTGACTCATTTGGGTTTATCAATCAAGTTGTTAGAGATTAGTGGGTTAGTAGTTAGTTAGTCATGCAATGAAAGAATTAGTTAGACATGATAGTAAACGAAATATTAAAAGAAAAGAAGTAAAGAGAAAGGGAGTTACACTAAAACAAGAAAGTAAAAGCAAATGAAAAACACAAGTAAATGGAAAGAAGAAAGAGAAGCAATTACTTATATCAGCTTGTCACCCTTCAAATTCAACTTCTACACACACACACACACAAACTCTCTCTCTCTCTCTCTCTCTCTCTCTCTCTCTCTCTCTTTAACTCTAATGACTAAATTCAAACTAGAAGAAGAAGGAAACAACAACAACTACAACTCCTAAAATAAGATAACAACTACTTGCTAAAGCTCTGGATCCTGCAACTGAAGAACCCCAGGGGGTATTTATAGGCACCAGGGGAAAGGAGGATAGGGAGACAACCCCTGGCCCAAAGCACGGGCATAGCCGCGCCGGTACGGCAACGAAAACGCGGCCCGGGCCGTGTTTTAGCGGTCCTGCCAGGGCGGCGCGCGCCTGGCTTCCTGCTGGATGCCGTCCCGTCTGTCCCCTGTCGGCTGGATTTTTTGGTTTGTTGATTTGATGTCCTGGACTGACAAAATCTTCTTTTTAAGGTCAATGCTTACTTGGTAGACCTTTAATCACACATTAAATAGTGATTTAGGGTCTTCTTCTTCATATTCACACCATGAACTTAGGATCAAGCAAGCAAAACTTTATTAGCAGAATTTTATACCAAATAAATATACGGATGTGATAAAAATTATGCAAAATTAGAGACTAATCACCCCCCCCCCACACTTATCTTTTTGCTCGTTCCGAGCGAAACAAAAATAAGAGAATTATTACACCACTTTTGTAGGTGACGCGATTGCACTGAGCATGTGCAACAAGCCTTTAGACCTCTAGGTTTTCCCTAGAGGAGGTGTGTTGTCTCTTGAGGGTTTTCAGCGGATTGCACCCACAAAATCCAATAAATGAAATGTTAGTTGTAAGCAAAACCTCTTTCAAGAAAAAAAAACTTTCAATCATCTAAGTAAAAATGACCGAATGATATGAGAATTAGATTTAACCCTCATAAGTCATTATACTTTAGCCCTCATAAAAGAAGAAATTATGGTTTTTCTTTGAATTTAGAAAGGAGCTTGTACTTCTAACTTTATTCTGTTATTTTGCTTTAGATAGATATGCATAATGTGTAAGTGTGATGTGCTTGGGATTTTTCAACTCAACTTTGAATATAATTTTAATTTTATTAATGTTTATCTATATGTTTTTTCTTGATTTCATTAGGCTTTCTACTTTACTCATGTAACACATATCAAACCGATGACTCTCAAACCAGATGGTTTTAGGGCGCCAGGTGGAAAAACACCCCTCGGGTCAAATATGCAAGTAGAGTAGGCCACGAAATCAAGATTTACTTATGTGTGTGTGTATGTGTATTTGGCGTGAATAATCATGTTTCTTGAGGCACAATTATCCAGCTTTTTCTTTTTTTTTTCTTTTTTTTATCCAGAGTTGTGTCTCTAAATCCCAAGCATGTATGTGTGGTTTATGCATATTCTACTAAGGCTAAATAAAAGATATGAGCTATTTTCCTTGTTCCTCCCAACTCTTAGTCAAACCAATGTTTCATTTTTATTTAGGCTAAAATAAAGATTCCTTAATAAGGTTCTCTTAATTCTTTCAACCTTTTGGCATTTTTATAAAGAGTATAAAAATTCTTTTTTTCGTTAAGTAGATTTTTTTAATTTAATACAAAGAAAAGAAAGAATTCTAGCACCCCCCACACCTATCTAATGCATTGTCCTCAATGCTTAGTCATGTAAATGCAAATGCAATAAATAGGGGGGAGAAAAAGATTTCACCGTCTCCGTCGACTCGGACCGGCCAAGTGCGAAGAGGCTAAAGGAGAGGGAGAAGAAGAAATTTCCAAAAAGGTTACGTAAAGTATATAAGGGGGGAACATATAAACAATAAGTATAAAGAAAAAGTTTTTTTTTTAATTACATTTTTTTGGTGGTGTGTGGATGGCGATGGTCATGTGTACGACGGAGCGAAAAGACTCAGCACAAGTTTAGCCTAGGCTGCTGGCTCAGTGGTCAAAAAGGGCTTCAGTCTTTACCCATTCACTTTGAATTCCGTATGGTTCTTAGGATCTATAATAATCACAGTACTGTGTGGGAAAACGGGGCACACAATGAACGGTCCAGACGAACGAGTCTTCAGCTTCCCCGTAAAAATGTGAAGCCTCGAGTTGTATAGCAGAATCTTGTCTCCCGGGGCAAAGTTTTTTCGGTTTATGATCTGGTCATGAAAAAGTTTAGTCTTACTTTTGGTGATCTGAGCATTCTCATAGGCTTTATTCTGTATCTCCTCTAATTTTGAGATTTGCAGTCTCCTTAGTTCACCGGGCTTAGTCAGATCAAAATTGAGTTGCTTAATAGCTCATAGGGCACGGTGTTCTAACTCGACTGGCAGATGACAGGCTTTTCTGAATATAATTCTGTAAGGAGACATCCCCAGGAGTATCTTAAAAGCAGTGCGGTAAGCCTAGACCAATTCTTTCGGTTTTGTCCGACAGTCTTTTTCAAAATGAACTTGATCTGTCGATTGGTGACTTCGACCTGCCCATTTGTCTGGGGATGATGTGGAGTGGATAATTTGTGATTGATGGAATATTTTCGCATCAGAACTTCAAAAACTCTATTGCATAAATGTGATCCATTATCACTAATTATCGCTCTGGAGATGCCAAATCGGAAGAAGATGTTTTCTTTGAGAAATTTGACAATCACTTTATTGTCATTGGTCTTTGCAGGCACAGCTTCTACCCATTTAGAGACATAGTCCACAACAATCAAAATGAACTGATTGCTGAAGGAATGTGGGAATGGTCCCAGAAATCGATACCCCAAACATCAAAATTTCAACTTCAAGAATCAGGTTCAGGGGCATCATGTCTCTTCTTGAAATTTTTCCAATCTTCTGACAATTTGGACATGTCTTGCAAAAGTGGAATGAGTCTTTGAACAAAGTGGGCTAGTAAAACCCACTCTGTAAAACTTTCTCTGCAGTCTTGTAAGGACCGAAGTGTCCTCCGCATGCAAGTTCATGGCAAAAGCTTAGCACACTCCTTGTTCTTCCTTTGGGATGCATCGTCGAATAATCTAGTCGGAACAATACTTAAAAAGATACGGCTCGTCCCAGAAGAAGTACCGTACTTGGGCAAAGAAATGACATTGGTCTTGCTTTGTCCAGTCAGCGGGTAATTGTCCAGTGGCCAGGTAATTGACTATGTCTGCATATCAGGGTTCCTTGAAAATGTCCAGGATGTGCTCGTCTGAGAAATCCTCGTTGATCAGAGCTTATACGATAGGTACGTTTGGAATTCGTGATAGATGATCAGCGACCACATTTCTATACCTCATTTATCTCGAATTTTCAGGTCAAATTCTTGAAGCAAAAGGATCCACCAAATCAGTCAGGCTTTTGCTTCCTTCTTGGTCATGAGGTATTTAGTGCCGAGTGATCCGTGAAAATCACCGTCTTCGATCCTAACAAGTAGGGCCAAAATTTCTCTAATGCAAAGACAACGGCCAAGAATTCCTTCTCAATCATTGTATAATTCTTTTGGGCGTCATTCAAGGTCCTACTCGAGTTGTAAATCATGTGCTACCTATTGTTGATGCGCTATCTTAGAACAGCGCCAATAGCAAAATCAGAGGCATCGCACATGATTTCAAACGGTTGTGCCCTATTAAGAGCAGAAATAATAGGCGCAGAAATAAGTTCTTGCTTAAGCTTCCCCCATGACTTGAAACATTCATCGTTAAAATCAAAGCGTACGTCCTTTGCGAGCAGGTTGGTTAAGGGCCTAGCGATCTTACAAAAATCTTTAATGAACCATCGGTAGAACCCAGCATGCCCTAGAAAGGATCTAATATCCTTGATGCTTTTGAGTGGTGGAAGCTTAGCAATCACTTCTACTTTTGCCCTGTCCACTTCTGTTCCTCTCCTAGAAATCTCATGGCCTAAGATAATCCCCTGTCTCATCATGAAGTGACATTTCTCCAGTTCAGAGTTAGGTTCTTTTCCTTACATCTTTGCAGAGCCTACTCAAGATGATGAAGACATTGTTCAAATGAATCTTCATAGATGGAGAAGTCATCCATGAAAATCTCAAGAAAATGTTCTACCATGTCGGAAAACAAACTGAGCATGCACCGTTGAAATGTTGCGGGAGAATTGCACAATCCAAAGGGCATGCATCAATAAGCGAAGGTTCCGAACGGGCAGGTGAATGTGGTCTTTTCCTGGTCTTCTGCAGCTATGGGGATTTGATTGTAACCCGAGTACCCATCTACGAAGCAATAGTACTCGTATCCAGCCAGGCGTTCAAGCATTTGGTCGATAAAGGGTAGCGGGAAGTGGTCTTTACGGGTGGCTGCATTCAACTTTCTATAGTCAATACAAACACGAACCTTGATAGGCAGTCTTATTTGTACCAACTCTTTTTGCTCATTTTCAACCACCATAAAACCAGCTTTTTTCGGGACAGCATGAATAGGGCTAACCCATTAGCTATCAGAAATGGGATAAATGATCCCATTATCTAATAGTTTCAAAACTTCTGCTTTTACTGCCTTTTGCATGAGTGGATTAAGCCTGCGTTATGGGTCCCTCCTGGGAGTTGCTTCATCGGTTAAATGGATTCTATGTTGAACTATTGCTAGACTTATCCCTTTGATATCCTTCATCGTCCATCTATTGGCTTCCCTATGTCTTTTTAGAATAGACATTAAGTTGTCCTCTTGTTGCTCAGTCAGGTGGGATGCTATGATGACTGGCAGGGTTTCTCTTCTGCCCAGGTAGGCGTACTTGAGGTGTTCAGGTAAGGCTTTTAGTTCTAGGGAAGGTGTCACTTCATTGGAGGCAATCTCCGGACTTTTAATCCTAGGATGAGGTACACTTGGGCTTGACGCCCAGTGCACTACCGTATCCACAATCTGGTCTAGATTAAAATCCTCAGACTCCAGAACAAACTATGCCTCCGTTTCTATCTCCTTCTTTCCTCATGCTCACTGGTCAGATTTTCAATGGAATTGACCTCAAAAGTTTGATCATTGATATCCCTGGGTTTGCTTCTAAGATTGAAGACATTGACTTCTTTTGTCATGTCTCCAAAGGTCAATCGCATGGACCCATTCCTATAGTTGATATGGCATTAGCTGTAGCAAGGAATGGGCGCCCTAAGATGACCAGAGTTAAGACCGCGGATTTGACACAGATTGGGTCTCAAGCACAATGAAGTCAACGGAGTAGATGAAATCCCTGACCTGAATAAGGACATCAGTGATTTTCCCTTGGGGATTTTCATAGATCGGTTAGCTAACTGAATGGTGACTCGAGTTAGGCTCAGCTCGCCCAACCCAACTTGCTGGTATACTGAGAGAGGTAGCAAGTTGATACTTTCTCCCAGGTCAAGGAGTGCTCTGCTAATTTCTGTTTGTCCTATGGTGCAGAAATTTTGGGACATTCGGGATCTTTGTATTTCACCAGAATGAGACCAGACAGAATTTCGCTTATGTTGGTTGCCAAGAACACTTTCTCGGGCACATTTGTCTTTCTCTTCTTTGTACATATATCCTTAAGAAATTTGGCATAGGCTGGGACTTGTTGGATAACGTCAAGAAGAGACACATTCAGTTTGACCTGGTTAGAGATCTCAAGCATCTTCTCCATGTGCATATTCTTATTATTGTTTCTAAGCCTATTGGAAAGGGTGCTACAGGCTTATGAACTTGTTCAGCAGCTTTTTTCTCATCAGATGTTTGTGGAGCAGATTGGGAGGAACTAGCAGAAGTGGAGGCTGGAGTAGGATCAATGTAGACTAGATTTTTCCGTTGGTAGACCTGGTTGTCCACCTTCTTTCCAGATTGAAGTGTGTGAACAATATTGCACTGGTTGATTGAAGGATCCTGAATTTCATACGCTTGATTGGAGTTTTTAGTGTTAAGCGGCTGATTAGGTAAAGTACCCTTTGATCTTTCATTTAGAGAGCTGGCTAATTGGCTCATCTGCATTTCCAATTTCGATATGGTCTGTGAATGGTTATCAGCGTTTGTCCTTGATTTTGCATGAAAGCGGCTTGGGACTTCATAAAAGCCTCCATGCTCTCCTCCAATTTACTGAATTTCTTCTCAATTGGTGAACTTTGGGAGGAGGAAGATGAAGCTTGACTGGGGAAATTTGTTGGATGAGTGGGATGGTGAAAATTATTGGGAAAGTTTGGCCTGGGAGAATTGTTCTGGGCCCAAGTGAAATTTGGGTAATTTCTCCAACCGGGATTGTATATTTGCGAGTAAAGATTATGCGACAGCCGTGAGTAGGCCGCGTTCAGGTGTTCTGATGGCACTTACTGAGTATGAAAAACAGGGCCTCTTCAAAGATATGGTTCGGTGCCTGATAGTATGAACAACCCGGATTGTGAATTGGTGGTGGGTTGATTTGGTTGACATTGGCTGGCTATTTTGTTTCTAGAGCCTTTATTATCCTCATTAGGGTTGCAATCCTAACTTCTGCAGTTATGGATGATTCTAGAGATAGGAGCCCTCCTCTTGAATCTATAGATTGTGAATTCCTTAGTTTTTCTAAGGCTGGCTCCTATTGTAGGATTTTCTCAGTTAAATTCTCAAATAAATCTCAATCCTGATTCTCATCCTTTTGCAAGAACCCTCTCTGACAAATCGTTTCTAACAGGGTTTTCGTCTGATAATTTAAACCATCATACAGAATCTTGCACTGACGCCATTGAAATCACCTAGAGGGGGGGTGAATAGGTGATGGCTATATGAAATGTGGCAATAATGCGGAATTAAAAATTCTACTAACAAATTGCTCAAATAAAAAGACTAGCAATAAACACAATAAGAATTGCAAGAAATAAAGGAGTTGAGTTTAGAGAAAATTCGAGCAAACGCAAACACAAGTATATGTTTCCGAGGTTCAAGCCACGCTCTACGTCCCCGCCTTCACACTTGAAGGATTTCCACTATTGTTGATCCCACCGGATCGCCAATATAAGGACACACTTGTCCTATCTCTTGTGATGCCGCAACACCACCCGGAGCACACTAGCTCGCCTTGAGGCCGATGCCTCTACAACTTCGCTCAAGAAGAAAATGATCACACTTGATCACAAAATAGCTCACTTGCACAATCCTATAACCAATATGTAGATGTAGAAATTTGAGATTGTGTAGTGCAAAATCTAGAGAGAAGTAGAGGTAAAGGCTTCAAATGGGTGTATGGAAATTTTGGCTTTGAAAATCTTTTCTAAAATGAAGACTTGAAATCTTTATGAAAATCTCTTGTAAAATGTTTAGAAATTATTGTCTTATCATGTTGAAGTGACCCACTATTTATAGGGGTTAAAAAACTGGGTAAAACAGTAAGAGAGATTCGTTGGGGTGAGATCCCAACAAAATCTGTCTGAAAAATATAGCTGTTGGAATCTGTCAGACATTCTGACAGCTGCCGGTCGACCGGGCCGGTCGACCGCCAACGGTCATATTTTTGACCGTTGGGGGACTACGGTCGACCGCCCCGGTCGACCCGAACAAACAGAGAGCACTGTAAGTGTTCCGGTCGACCGGAGCGGTCGGCCGACGTAGACACATGCACAGCGTGTACGTCGGTCGACCGGGACGGTCGACCAGCTCCTGTCAGTTCTGAAAAATCAGAACTGCAGAAAGCCAGAACTGGGTCTTTGGATTTGGTCTTGTGGTTTGGGGTTTTGGACTTTGTAAAAATAGGAGTATGACCATATGTCACTACCCTAACATGTTAAAACATTTTGATAAAGTTTCTCTTTGATAAAAACTTGTTTTTCTCAAAAATCGGTTTAAACTTAGAGTTTAAAACAAATTTCCGAAAAACATGTTAGCTATAAAACTAAGTTGGAAATAGAATTTGAAATTGTTTTTGAAGCCATATATCAAACTAAAGTGTGTGTAAATGACAATCCCATAAATCTACTTCTAACATCTAAGTTTTGACAAAGATTCTAAAAGAAAAGCAAAATTACAAATCTTGGACTTTTTCATTGTCTTTGACTTGGTCTTTTCTTCATGTCTTGATCCCGAAGCTTCCTAATGTGCTTAGCTTGGGAATGCACATCTTTAAGCGGCGTCCAAACTTGTGAGTCTTGATATCGGAGCCGTCAAATCAACCTGTTTAACCTGAAATACTTTTAAACAAAATTGTTAAATACATAACTAAATATGGTTTGTTATCATCAAAATATCCAACAAGATATAGGGCTAAATGGCCTTTGGGCCAACAATCTCCCCCTTTTTGATGATGACAAAACATATATACTTATTACAAATATTTTGGGTAGAGACTTCAAATGAAGCTCCCCCTCAACACATGCATATACAAAAATATGCTCAAGCATAGACAAATCTCAAAAAAAATGGTGGGTGATAATCCACAACATAATCCACAACACATATATCCATGCTAGATAAAAATACTCATGTCATAAAATAGAAATGAAACACATGTCCACAAAGCATAACCAATGTAAACAAGTACATGTCCAAACACATGTCCACAAAGCATAACCAATGTAAACAAGTACATGTCCATAAAAACACAACACAAACATATGTCCACAATAAAATACCAAGTACTACACAAAATATAAGTGACAAATACAAACAAAAGTGCAAGTCTCTCTCAATAAATAACTCTCCCCCTTTTTGACATCATCAAAAGGGGCAGGTCACTCAGCACCACCAGCAACATCGTCGTCTTCCTCAGACGAACTCTCCTCAGCGTCACCCTCTGCCATGGTCTCATCACCATCATGATCATCATCCTCATGACCGACCTCCTCTAGATCGATACCAGCAACGCCGGGCTGTGGAGATGGAGCCGCAGTAGGGTCTCTGATAGGAAATGGAGGACCGGAGGATGGAAGAGGACGAGAAATGGTCGTGGGATCTGGACCAAGCATATCGAATTTCACAAATAATGTCTCAAATTGCGAACCACGAATCTCATGGCGTTCGCAAAATAAGTCATGTCATTGCGAAATCCCTGGAAGCGCGAGTCCATCTCTGCGCGAAGGGCTGCATCACGCTGCTCCAAATCCGTACGAAAGGCTGCATCTCGCTGCTCGATCCAAGACTGATGCTCCTGGATCTGAGAGCGAATCTCAGAAGATATGAAGGACTGGAACTCAGGTGATAAAGATGGCACAGATGCAGATGAAATTCCTGGGACGGAAGAGGATCCAGGGGCCGAAGATGACCCTGGGATATCAGCAGGAGGTGCAGGAGGGTGCTCTTGTGCGTGATGACGCATTTGAGCCTGCATCCTCTTCAAAAGAACGCTATCTAAATTTATAGCGGGCTGACAGGGAGTCTCAGAGGACAAATCAAAACCTAATCTCTGAAGCAAATGAGTAATAAGCATTCCATAAGGCAAGTGCCTACTGGACATGCGGATATGGTCAGAGGCCATGTGAGTAGCAATGAGGTGAGAAAAATCAATCTTGATGCCTTTCAGAAGGCAATAGATTATGAGAGGAACTGAACCCCTAGCATTGCTATACTCACCGGACTTAGGTAAAATGTTGTAGAAAATGAATTTTGCAAGGACTTGGGAGGTGAGGGTAAATTTGTTGACCTCCTCATTCCTTACTAAACCGGGGTTGTCATCCCCGTGAATCAAAGTGGAGGCGGTGAGCGCAGACTCACCGTCCGGATACTCAAAGTCGTGTAGATCAAAAGTATAAACATCCACTCCTCCAGAGGAGAGATGTAGCAAGTCAGCAAATCGTGCTATAGGGATGTCTATATCTCTCCCTAAAACACGTGATCTAACAGACCTCCCTCATAGGCATAGTTGGCATAGAAATAGTGAACTAGGGATGTGTAGACAGGTTCCCTAATAGTCATAAAATGATGCAAAGAGTTTCTTTTGAGGATACGAGGATGCCTAGGTGTTCAAAATCCTTTATAATTACACATCTTCCCGAAATTACAGATTTTTTGGAAAGTTGCATGAAACGATTTTCTGCAAGATCGTTCACAAAAGGTCTTTTAGGTGTAGGAGTGGGGAAGATGAGGGAACTATGCTTTTTCCCTTCTCAGACCTGGATCTCTTTGACATTTTTGGTGAAAAGAGTGATTTTTATTTGATTATTAGGGTAGATGGTATTGGCTTGATCTAAACAAAGGAAACCTAGAAATCTTTGACAAGTGAAAGGAAAACTAAGAGCTAGATATCAAGATTTAGAGTAAAAAGATGATTTTTACCTGAAAATGGAGAAACCCTAACCCTAGATCATGAATCCCTGAAATTCTGAAGGTGAGGATGCCCTGAGACTGAAGATCTATCCCACAAAGAGTGAATCCAACTTGGGTTTTGAAAGAATTTGAGAGATTTTAAGTTGGGAGAATTTTTGGAGAAGAGGGGAAGAAAATCTCGCCGGTTAGGTTATGAAAGAAGTGAGAGAGAGAGTGAAATAAATAGCAGATTTGGGGCTGAATTCGACGCACGGTCGATCGGGCCGGTCGACCGGAAAAACCCGAGAGCACTGTAATCTATAGCGGTCGACCGTACCGATCGACCGGCAACAGAGAGCAAAATTTGTTCTCTTTCAGGCACTGGCGGTCGACCGGGGTTAGGGCCGGTCGACCGGCTTTACCCAAAAAACAGTGGACAGACAGAGCTCTAAAAAAAAAAAATTTAAATAAAACTATTTAACAATTAAATAGGATATATATAACATACAAAAATACAACAATGTTTTAAATCTTCATTAGGTTATCATATCAACCAAAAATATTCAAACAAAACATTTTATTTAATTTCATACAAAAACAAAGTTTTAGAGATGTTGAAGCCAAATACCCGGTGACGGGTTCTGAACTTCATCCTCTTGATTCCTCTTGAATGAGTTGAGGTGCGCAATTGCCATCTCTAAGGTATTTGCTTAAATATGAAATTTTACAAAATTTTATTTCTAGTTTTGAAAATACAATGTGTATATATATAAATAAGCTAGTCTAGGCATGGCATGTAGACATACAAAGGACATGGTATAGAAGACAAGATATTAAAACATGGCATATACACAATCATGATAGGGATGTAAGTTTACACTAGCATATATCAATGTATCATAAAGGTAAACTAACAATCCTATACATGTGTATATAAATAACCAAACAAAAACTTTTAAATGGAGAAGTTACCAAGCATGGGCAATCTCCAAAATAGGTGCCTCCAAGATAGCGATGCAAATGCGATGTGTTCTTTGAGCTTAGTTGCATCCACCACCCGGGCACCGTCTCCCCCTAAGTCTTGGAGGAAGAAGATCCACCTGCATCATCTAAATTTGGTGGGTCTTTTGGTACCCATATCTTTTTGGGTCCTTTAAGATTAGTACCGGGACGAACCCAAACATATTTATTATGCACATTATTTTTAGCAAAACAAAACTTTTCTAAATGGCCTTTGCGGCCACAATGCGTGCAAATATAAATTCTACCACTACCATACATAAATGCATGCTTGTGTGAGTGTGCATGTTTCCGTGCATGTGCATGGTGAGTGTGTTTCCCTTGGGTTACTCCCTTGGGAAATCTAGATGCAAACTTATTTAAATCAAAAGCACACTTTTTAAGAGTTGAATCTAAAACATCAACTCGTTTTTGAATTTCCAAAATTCATTTTTGTTACATGATGCAATGGGGATTTTTCCTTTACAAGCTAGTTTGTATTTTTCAAAATCAATTTTTATTTCTTAAAGGCACAAGATAAATCATTTTTCTCTTTTTCAATAATATTAATTTTATCTTTTAAGACTCATTTTCCCTTTTTAATTTCTTATTATGAGATTGAGAAATCTCATACCTATGTTGTAATTCTTCGAAAAATTGAGCTAACTCATCCATAGTTAACTCATCCTCATCTAAAGAGTTGTCAATAGTTACCTTCGAAGCATCGTCTCCATGTGCCATGAAGCACATGTGTGCGGCGTCGTTTTCCTCCTCGGATTCCGACTCCGTGTCATCCCATGTTGCTACCATAGCCTTTTTCTTCTTTGGGGCATTCTTGGAGGTGGTTGCTTGAAGTGCGGGGCAATCGGCGATAAGATGTCCGATCTTCTTGCAATGGAAGCAAGGACCGGGTTCTTCTCTTTTCTTTTCATATCTTCCTTGAGGTCTCCCTCTTCGGAAGTTGCTTTGCCTCCCCTTCTTGTAGAACATCTTGCCCACCTTCCGGATGAGCATGGCGAAGTCCTCATCGCACTCCTCCGATGAGTCATCCTCTTCAAGAATGGTTGGAGTGGCTTTGAAGGCGATTGTTTTCTTCTTAGGCGCCTCCCTCTCTTCTCTAACCTTCATTTCCATCTCATGTGTTTTGAGATTTCTAATGAAGCCGGAGAAGTCCATCTCCTCCCGATCGTTGAGCTCCTAGAGGGTAGTAGCCTTCACTTCCCAAGATTTGGGAAGAGCCGGAATGACCTTCCGAATCTTTTGGTCATTATTGATTGCGTCACCTAGAGAGGATAAAGCATTAGTAATCTTGGTGAAACGCGTGAGCATGTCATCAATGCTCTCATTATCAAACATATAAAAATTCTCATATTGAGAACGCAACAAGTCAATCTTAGGTCTTTTGACTTGCGACGTTCCTTCATGAGTCACAATTAAAATATTCCAAACTTCAAATGCGGATTTGCAATTGATGATGCGTGTTAGGTCATCCTCATTTAGAGCTTGGGTCAAGGCATATTGGGCTCTAGCATTTGCCTCATAGTCCTTGGTGGTATCCTCGGACCATGAACTCTCATCGGTGAGGGGTTTAACAAATTCTCTAGTGATGGCCCTAGCTACTCTAACACCTAGGGACTTTAGAAATAGGTTCATCTTGACCTTCCAAATAGGGAAGTTCAAGCCATCAAACTTAGGTCGGGACTTGATGCTAGAAAAGTCAAGTGATGCCATGGGAAATGAGTAAAATGCACAATATATGAAAAATGCAACAAATAATATAGCCAATGACAAGGATCTCCCTAAGGTGGTTAAACCAATTGTAGGGTTAGGCTCTGATACCAATTGAAATCACCTAGAGGGGGGGTGAATAGGTGATGGCTATATGAAATGTGGCAATAATGCGGAATTAAAAATTTTACTGACAAATTGCTCAAATAAAAAGACTAGCAATAAACACAATAAGAATTGCAAGAAATAAAGGAGTTGAGTTTAGGGAAAATTCGAGCAAACGCAAACACAAGTATATGTTTCCGAGGTTCGAGCCACGCTCTACGTCCCCGCCTTCACACTTGAAGGATTTCCACTATTGTTGATCCCACCGGATCGCCAATACAAGGACACACTTGTCCTATCTCTTGTGATGCCGCAACACCACCCGGAGCACACTAGCTCGCCTTGAGGCCGATGCCTCTACAACTTCGCTCAAGAAGAAAATGATCACACTTGATCACAAAATAGCTCACTTGCACAATCCTATAACCAATATGTAGATGTAGAAATTTGGGATTGTGTAGTGCAAAATCTAGAGAGAAGTAGAGGTAAAGGCTTCAAATGGGTGTATGGAAATTTTGACTTTGAAAATCTTTTCTAAAATGAAGACTTGAAATCTTTAAGAAAATCTCTTGTAAAATGTTTAGGAATTGTTGTCTTATCATGTTGAAGTGACCCA
The DNA here is from genome assembly GCA_038442645.1 of Agave tequilana. NCBI lineage: Eukaryota > Viridiplantae > Streptophyta > Magnoliopsida > Asparagales > Asparagaceae > Agave > Agave tequilana. The sequence continues at coordinate 29,583 of JAVJIF010014356.1, read as the reverse complement.
CTATTTATAGGGTTGAAAAACTGGGTAAAACAGTAAGAGAGATTCGTTGGGGTGAGATCCCAACAAAATCTGTCAGAAAAATATAGCTGTTGGAATCTGTCAGACTTTCTGACAGCTGCCGGTCGACCGGGTCGGTCGACCACCAACGGTCATATTTTTGACCGTTAGGGGACTACGGTCGACCGCCCCGGTCGACCCGAACAAACAGAGAGCACTGTAAGTGTTCCGGTCGACCGGAGCGGTCGGCCGACGTACACACATGCACAGCGTGTACGTTGGTCGACCAGGACGGTCGAACGGCTCCTGTCAGTTCTGAAAAATCAGAACTGCAGAAAGCCAGAACTGGGTCTTTGGATTTGGTCTTGTGGTTTGGGGTTTTGGACTTTGTAAAAATAGGAGTATAACCATATGTCACTACCCTAACATGTTAAAACATTTTAATAAAGTTTCTCTTTGATAAAAACTTGTTTTTCTCAAAAATCGGTTTTTCCAAAAACTTAGAGTTTAAAACAAATTTCCGAAAAACATGTTAGCTATAAAACTAAGTTGGAAATAGAATTTGAAATTGTTTTTGAAGCCATATATCAAACTAAAGTGTGTGTAAATGACAATCCCATAAATCTACTTCTAACATCTAGGTTTTGATAAAGATTCTAAAAGAAAAGCAAAATTACAAATCTTGGACTTTTTCATTGTCTTTGACTTGGTCTTTTCTTCATGTCTTGATCCCGAAGCTTCCTAATGTGCTTAGCTTGGGAATGCACATCTTTAAGCGGCGTCCAAACTTGTGAGTCTTGATATCGGAGCCGTCAAATCAACCTGTTTAACCTGAAATACTTTTAAACAAAATTGTTAAATACATAACTAAATATGGTTTGTTATCATCAAAATATCCAACAAAATATAGGGCTAAATGGCCTTTGGGCCAACAGCCATTTCTCCACACCGAGATGAGGGCACTAAGCTAGGAGATCTTTGAATCGCTCAAAGTATCTCTAAAATGATTCGCTCAGTTCTTGCCTAAACTGCATGATGTTCTTTCTGATGAGGGCAGTTTTGTGAATTGAGTAGAATTTCTTTAAGAAGGCCTTGACGAAATCATCCCACGTTTTAATTGAATCTACCGCCAAACTGTACAACCATTTTTTAGTTAGGTCCTTTAGGGAAAAGGGGATGAAACGTAACCTAACGACATCGTCTCCTAGCTGGGGAATACGCATTATGAGGCACACTTCTTCAAATTCCCTAACAAAGAAGTATGCGTCCTCTGATTCTAAACAATGAAACTTTGGAAGAGTGTTGATGAATTGAGATTTTAATTCAAAGTTATTTTCATTCGCCTCAGGCAATTTTACGCAAGATGGAAGTGAGGTTCTGATCGGGTAACCTATCCTGTAGCGATGCCATCACCGGTTCTGAATGCAAGGGTAGAGAAGTATTTCTGGTTAATCTGAAAGTTACAGGATCTCTAATCCACTCTTGCATGCAGCACGCCACAAACAATGTATAGATAACAAACAATCGAAAAGAATAAAAAACAAACAAAAGAAAGAAAAACAACTACAAAGCCTTAGTCTAAGGTACCTGTACCTAAATGACTCCTAATTGGTCGATTCTCCGGGGGAGGCTGTTGTAGGAACTCGACTACAAGCTAATCGGCTAGGAAAGGGCAAAACGCCGTGGGAGGTATCCGGGCGTGAGCCACAGGCCTTAATTACGTCAAACCATGAAGCTTTCGAGGCTTTGCCTCTCAATTCACTTTCTTTAGACACCGATTTTGCAGGAGTATAGTTCTTGCAATTTTTACCCTCGGTTAATCTCTTAGTGAGTCCGAGATGTCCCTAGGGCCAACGTCTATCAATTTTTAGTTAAGGATTGGGATAGTGTGAGTGCACTTAGAGATGGTTTTTGGGCTAAGGAAGGGTGATGAAATTCCCACCTTATGTTGTTTATTTGGGAGCCCTTAATGTCAATTGTGTAAGTGTATAGGATATTCATAACAAGGTAACACTCAAAATGATAAATCACTCCAAAATGTTGGTCCTATTCTATATGAATGCACACATACCTTTTCTCCAGCACTCTTCAACAGAAATTGAAATGAATTGAAATAGACACGTGCCCTAAATGCAAGAGTCTAATCCAAATCCAATTAAGCAACAAGTGGATTTCTGTTGAGTTTATTACACATGTATAAGGTGAAGCATTCAAGGAAACTAAAAAAAAATTTGAGAAAGCAATCTGAACAGCTTTTGGCAACCCTGCAGAAGAATTTGTTAGTACTTCACTCGGAGAAACTCGCTTTTACACGAATTTTCTGAGGGCAAATGAATCCTCATGCAACGTCTTTGGCCACTACTTTCGCTTCCCGTAATAGTAAGCTCCTTAGTACTTCTCCTACACACAAGAACAAAGAAAAATCTTTAGTATTGAACAATAAAGTCGTTCCCTCCTCGGTAACGGCGCCAAAATTTGATCGACTAAAAGCATGCACAAGTATAAGTAAAGAAGTATGGGTCGATGTTACTGCTTTTGCGATTCTTCCGTAGTAGCAAAGTGGCTATATGGGTCGTATCCACAAGGAGGGAGAGCGATGAAAGTTTGATGCAGCTTCTTTGTTCAAGAAAAGAGAAAGTTTTTATTTCAAATAAAGAAGTGGAAAATGAAAACAAGTTGGTTTCAAGAATTATTTAGAATGGTTTGGTAGTTTGTAAAAGTGATTTTCTTAATGGTAAAAATACATGGCTAACTTTCTACTAAGTGCTCCCACTAATTCCTAACTTCTTAAAGATGTAGCCTCACGATGGATCATAGGCGAGTATAATCTTTATGCATAGGAACTATTCTCGTTGAGACCGAATGAAAGTTCTTCCTTTAACTTAGCTTCACCCGGCAATACTTGAACATTCCCTTATCAAGATCCAATAGAAGGCGAGAATAAGGGACACAAGTGCACTAATGGTATCGGTAAAGTTAAAAGAAAAATCTCTAACTTACAAAAATAAGTAAAGTATACAATCTATAGATCATCAAAAACCCGTTAAGCATGAAATATAAGAAAGTGAATACTTGTATGTAAGTTAGAGTTAGAACCCTCGTCTTAAGATATCATAGCTCTTGTTTGCATAAGGCTTTTCTTGACACTATTGACTCATTTGGGTTTATCAATCAAGTTGTTAGAGATCAGTGGGTTAGTAGTTAGTTAGCCATGCAATAGAAGAGTTAGTTAGACATGGTAGTAAAAGAAACAATAAAAGACAAGAAGTAAGGAGAAAAGGAGTTACACTAAAATAAGAAAGTAAAAGCAAATGGAAAACACAATTAAATAAAAAGAAGAAAGAGAAGTAATTACTTGTATTAGCTTGTCACCCTTCAAATACAACTTTTACACACTCTCTCACTTTCAAACTAATGGCTAAACTAAAACTAAAAGAAGAAGGAAACAACAACAACTACAACTCCTAAAACAAGATAACAACTACTTGCTAAAACTCTGGATCCCGCCAACTAAAGAACCCCAGGGGGTAATTATGGCACCAGCTGAAAGGGGGCCAGGGGGACAACCCCTGGCCCAAAGCATGGGCGCGGCCGCGCCCTTGCGGCCGCAGAAACGCTGCCCGGGCCCCGTTTCTGTGGCCCTGCCAGGGTACAGCGTGCTTGGCTTTCAGCTGGGTGCCATCCCACCTGTCCCCTGTCAGCTGGATCTTCTGGTTTGTTGATTTGATACTTGGACTGACAAAATCTCCTCCCTAAGTTTAATGGCTACTTGGTAGGCCTTTAATCGCCAATTAAATGGTGATTTAGGGTCTTCTTCTTTATATGCACACTATGGACCTAGGATCAAGTAAGCAAAGCTTTATTAGCAGAATTTTAAATCAAATAAATATGCGGATGTGATAAAAATTATGTAAAATTAGAGACTAATCAAGGGCCAATGGATTTTCAACATGGAAGGCGAGAAGTGATCGATGGGGAAACTAGCACTCAAAATGTGTATTTATGAAATCAAATGAAAAGCTCGAATGTGCTTAGTATACCCTCGATACTTCCGTTATAGCATTGGCTTAACGGGTCGTATCCACAGGGAAGGGAGGCGATAGAAGCATTAACAGTCTCTAGTCACGTCAGATGTTAACAATTCTTCTATGTTGAAAGAATGAAAAAGAATGAGAAAATGAAAATAAGCATGTGGTAGGTGAGGAGAGCGATGAAAACGGCAATGTAAAAACCAAAAGAGAAGTGAAGAAGATGGAACAAGGTAAACTAAGAAGGCGATGAAAACACCGATAGAAAAATGAGAAAAGAATTTGGAAAACGATTTCTAAAACAAAGGTAAAAGAAAACTCATGGCTACTAACTACTAAGTACTCCACTAACCATGCTAACCTCTTTGAGATAGTTGCCTCACATTTTGATCCTTGGCCATCACAATCCTTGCCTTCAAAGAGACGGTACAAAGCATGGCTCACCGATGGTTCATAACAATCACAACATTGCAACAAGAACAAGCTAGTACAAGCATTAACTCACCAACAATTAAAAGAATGCATGAAATAAAAGAGCATGAAGTAAAAAAGAGTTAGCTTGGTTAGCAAGTTAGCAAGTTAGCAAGTTAGATGTTAGAACCCATCATCTTTGGCCATCAATGGCTCTTGCAAGAACAAGGCCTTGTAGAGGCAACCCGATTCATGTGGATTATCAAGTAAGTGGTTAGATAGGTTAGTGGTTAGTAGTTAGATTGCCATGAGAAGAAAACTAGCAACAAAACATCATGTAGAAGATGAAGGAGATTACAATGGAAGAGAAAGGAGGTACCTTTACATAGAGTGTCACTCTCTATTACATCAATCCCTCACTATCTCTCTCTCTATGAATCACTCAGCCCTACTACAATGATCTAAGAAAAAGAAAAGAAAATACAAGAAAATGAAGAACTCTCACCTACACTACACTAAATCTGCACCTACTCCTAAAAACGAAGACTACTTGCGTTTGGGCTCTCTGCAGGGCTATTTATAGGCAAAAGAAGGCTCTGGAAGACGAGACGGGGCCACGCGTCGAAAATCGACGCGTGGCTCCACAAAAGTGGCGCGGAATCTCAAGGATTGCCGCGATTCCGCGGCAATTCTAGGGATCTACGTCTCTGGATTTCGTCCACGCGTTTGTCTGGCTTCTAGCTGCTTCCAGGTATATCCAATTTCGGGTAATTTCGACCGCAGATTCGTCTGATGTGCGCAAGAGGCTAGGTTCAATGAATCTTCTAGATAATCCCTTGCTTGGCCTCCAAGTAATGAGGATTTAATTACCCTTAATTGGGTCTAATTAAGCTCTTATTACACCTTTGCCCTTGAACTTTGGTTGTACCTGCAATAAAGACCAAAACACGTATTAGACCGACTATTTATTCATAAACTGGTGGGAAAATGCGACATAAAAATGCAGAATTGTAGACTAATCACACCCCCACACTTATTCTTTTGCTCGTCTCGAGCAAAACAAGAAAAGAAAAACTATACTACAAATTTTATTACACCACTTTCGCAGGTGACGCGATTGCACTGAGCGTGTGCAACAAGCCGTTAAACTCTAGGTTACCCTAGAGGAGGAGTGTTGTCTCCTGAGGGTTTTCAGCGGATTACACCCACAAAATCCATAAAGAAAGAAGACAAATGTTAGTATTTTGAAAACGCATTTTGAAAGAGAGACAAGTTTACGAACTATTTTTGCAAAAATATAAGTGATCTTAGGTCATAAGTCCACCTATAATCATTTTCCCTTAAACTTAGTCTCTATGCAAGATCTTGTCTTCAATTAAGGTAAGAATTCAAAATTGGATTGAATATTTTATCTTTCATAAAACCTAGATAGTATGCACACCGTGACAGTGAAGATTTCTGGGATTTCAACTCTAACCATAAAGCCATTATTTATATATATTTATATTTCCTTTTTTTTTATTCTTCCCTTAGTTTAGGCTTTCTAGTTCACCCTTGTAACGAGCCTATAACCGATGACTCCCAAACCAGACGGTCTTAGGGCACCAGATGAGAAAACATCCCTCGGGTTTAAGGTCTCGAGTGAAAAAGGCCACGAAACTAAAGGGGATTATTATTTTTTTACCACCGTTAGGCGTGAATAATCATGCTTCTTGAGACATAGTTATCCAGCTTAATAAGTGATGCTTTATTCACATATATATTTTTTTTCTTTTTTTTTTATTATATGGCATTTTTGGTCTTTGTCTCCATCCCAAGAAATGTGTAAGTGTAAAGTGCATATTATCTAAGGCAAAAAAATTCAAGATAAAAATATCTCACCAATTTTTCTTACTTAGCCTATAATTTCAAACAAGATCTATTATTTCAACTAGGTTTAAGATGTCATAATTAAGGCTTTCTTAATTTCTAAGATACATCTTAATTTCTTAAAAATAGGTCAAAACTTTGTCTCTTATTTCAAAAAGTTTTTTTTATTATTATTTTTTTTATTTCTAAAAGAAGTGTAAAAGAAAGAAAATCTAAAAACTCTATGTTAGTAAACCCTCCCCACACTTATTTCATGCATTGTCCTCAATGCATCGTGATATATGTATGCATAAAACAAAATAGAGAGGGAAGGAAAAAATTACCTCAAGGTGGTGGTTCCGGTGGCGGTCTAATTGGTCCACGAAAGGCGGCCCAATCATTATTGCGTGGAGTCCGAAGGAACCCACCAGAAACCTCCATGATACAACCCACTAAAAAGATGTATGCATTTATAATTTTTATTAGGAATTTTACCCCATCTAATTTCCAAATTTTCAAAATAATTTCGGAGTCAAATTTATCAACACCCTTATCCCAGAATGGAGTATGAAAAGATGGAATGATTGATTTGGACTCAGGAAGCACAGGAACTAATATCAACTCAGAAAAAAGACTTAAATCAAGTAAAGGTTCAGGAGTTGAAATCGGTTCAGGAAGTGGGTCCAAATCAAGAAAATGAAGCTCAAGTCCACCATTATTTCCCCATGATGGAATGTGACTTTCTATGAGTAGTGATTCAAGTTCAGGAATGACAGGTATGAGAATCAAAACTGACTCTAAAATGTTGCTCAAATTGGGTAACATAACAGGAGTCAATAGTGATTCGAGAATTTGAACAAGATCACAAATTTGAGGTTCAAAGTCACATTCCTCATTGAGTTCAATTCCACAAAAATGAGAACTTGCCAATTTATCAATGGGTCTTTCAAAAGTATGAAATTGGTCAAGTTCAATATGATCATCATAAGAAATTGGTGATTCAATTTCACAATGAATAGGCACTGGATCCAATACAGACTCGGGAAAAGGATTGAAATCAGGTGAAGACACCGGAGTCATAATTGAATCAGGAAGTAGAATTGAATCACTAATTTGAGTTTCATGATCATATTCATGCTCAAGTTCAATTTCAGGAAAAGGATAACTTGCCAAAATGTCAATAGGATTTGAGGTGTGGACAAGTTCAGGTGGATGTGCTGAAATTGAATCTTGATTTCCAAAACAACATGACTCTTTGGCTCGGACAGAATGGTTTGTGACATTAGAAATAGGATGAGAATGAAGAGTTTGAATCATCAACTCTATGTCACGGTTACGATCATTTTGAGCCTGAGTCATGATTTCAAGCATCTTTTGACAATTTATTGGTTCATCATTTTGTTGAAAAGATGAAGTGTTGTTTTGAAATTGGTGGCAAAATTGTGAGTCCATCGGATTTTGTGAGTGTTGTTTGGACTCAAGCAAGAATTCCTTACTCGTTCCCCAAGCAGATGGTTGTTCATTATAACAAGGTGGAACTGAGTAAGACTCTTGAAAATACTGTGGAATTGGAGGGGCCAATGTTTCTTGAAGTTGTTGCCCGGCTCTCAGTAGATTGGCTTCTAAACTCTTTAGTAACTCAGATTTTTCTTCAATTGGTGGAGTATAAGAAGCAAATTCGGGGAATGAATATTGTGGACAAGGTGAATATGGTGGACAAGGAGGTTGAAAATTTGACTCGGGTACGTGAATCCCCAATGACTCTGTGACGAGTTGAAATTATTATGGAAATTATAGTTATTAGAATGTGGGTATGGGTTGTATTGATTCGGATAAGGCCAACCCGGTGTATTTGGTTGGTGCATATTAGAAAACGCCGGGTTGGAATTATCCGATCCAAATGGAGTTGGTGTGAAATATGGATTCATGTTTGGATTGAAAGAATTGTTATTGTTGAATGCCATTTCACAAAAAAATCACAAACAAAAAGAAAAATCAAACAACAAACAAAAAGAAAAGAAAAATCAAAACCAAGCCAAAAGAAGGGTTGACCTAGACCTAGATGAAATGTCCCTAGGGGCCAATGTCTATTCAAATTTTATTAGGGCTGGGTTGTGTGAGTGGGGAGATGATTTTTGGGCTAAGGAAGGGGTATGAAATCCCACCTTATCTTGTTTGGGTTTTGCCCTTAAGTTCAATTTGTGCAAGTGTGCAATATAGACAAGAATATAACACAAAGCGATAAATCACCCACGTATTTGTCCTATGCTATATGCAATGCCATATGTACATCTCCATCCAGATCACAACAATAGAACAAAATACAGTATATTGGAATTGAATTGACACGTGCCTAAATGCAAATGTCTAAACCGTTTTAAAAGCATCCAATTACCGTATTTTAGTTCTTTATTTATTATGGTGTGTAGGCAATCACAGCAGAAAAAATAGCAGTACAAATCCACTGGCTATTACAATTCACACATCCCAGAACAACAACATATACAATTTTCACAGAAGTGCCGCGGTTTTGCGGCAAATGTCGCGGATCCGCGGCTTTTGTTCAAAATCTGGGGCCCTGCTTTCAAGAGCAGGGAGATGCAAAGCTAGCTTATGTTCTGCAATATTAAGCACCTGTAAATATTGCCCTGCACACCAAAACAGAGAAGACAAATGTTAACAAAAAACGTGACATCAAAACCATTCCCTTCCCCGGCAACGGCGCCAAAAATTTGATCGATGGGGAAACTAGCACTCAAAATGTGTATTTATGAAATCAAATGAAAAGCTCGAATGTGCTTAGTATACCCTCGATACTTCCGTTATAGCATTGGCTTAACGGGTCGTATCCACAGGGAAGGGAGGCGATAGAAGCATTAACAGTCTCTAGTCACGTCAGATGTTAACAATTCTTCTATGTTGAAAGAATGAAAAAGAATGAGAAAATGAAAATAAGCATGTGGTAGGTGAGGAGAGCGATGAAAACGGCAATGTAAAAACCAAAAGAGAAGTGAAGAAGATGGAACAAGGTAAACTAAGAAGGCGATGAAAACACCGATAGAAAAATGAGAAAAGAATTTGGAAAACGATTTCTAAAACAAAGGTAAAAGAAAACTCATGGCTACTAACTACTAAGTACTCCACTAACCATGCTAACCTCTTTGAGATAGTTGCCTCACATTTGATCCTTGGCCATCACAATCCTTGCCTTCAAAGAGACGGTACAAAGCATGGCTCACCGATGGTTCATAACAATCACAACATTGCAACAAGAACAAGCTAGTACAAGCATCAACTCACCAACAATTAAAAGAATGCATGAAATAAAAGAGCATGAAGTAAAAAAGAGTTAGCTTGGTTAGCAAGTTAGCAAGTTAGTAAGTTAGATGTTAGAACCCATCATCTTTGGCCATCAATGGCTCTTGCAAGAACAAGGCTTGTAGAGGCAACCCGATTCATGTGGATTATCAAGTAAGTGGTTAGATAGGTTAGTGGTTAGTAGTTAGATTGCCATGAGAAGAAAAGCTAGCAACAAAACATCATGTAGAAGATGAAGGAGATTACAATGGAAGAGAAAGGAGGTACCTTTACATAGAGTGTCACTCTCTATTACATCAATCCCTCACTATCTCTCTCTCTATGAATCACTCAGCCCTACTACAATGATCTAAGAAAAAGAAAAGAAAATACAAGAAAATGAAGAACTCTCACCTACACTACACTAAATCTGCACCTACTCCTAAAAACGAAGACTACTTGCGTTTGGGCTCCTTGCAGGGCTATTTGTAGGCAAAAGAAGGCTCTGGAAGACGAGACGGGGCCACGCGTCGAAAATCGACGCGTGGCTCCACAAAAATGCCGCGGAATCTCAAGGATTGCCGAGATTCCGCGGCAATTCTAGGGATCTACGTCTCTGGATTTCGTCCACGCGTTTGTATGGCTTCTAGCTGCTTCCAGGTATATCCAATTTCGGGTAATGTCGACCGCAGATTCGTCTGATGTGCGCAAGAGGCTAGGTTCAATGAATCTTCTAGATAATCCCTTACTTGGCCTCCAAGTAATGAGGATTTAATTACCCTTAATTGGGTCTAATTAAGCTCTTATTACACCTTTGCCCTTGAACTTTGGTTGTACCTGCAATAAAGACCAAAACACGTATTAGACCGACTATTTATTCATAAACTGGTGGGAAAATGCGACATAAAAATGCAGAATTGTAGACTAATCAAGAAGCACTACCTTCCATTAAGCAGGAGACACTTTCCACTCTCGTACTTCAATAAGTCACCGTACCGCGGAAGATGAATGGGTGGTGACTCGATCTACGACTCCGTCCATATTGGGGTCTTGACGCTGAGTGGATATAACCTCTGCAGATCTCCAAGGGCTATACTTGGCACGCATTCTGGGAGGGCAGGACAAGATCTTCCCGTAGGAGAGAACCCAGCGATGGCCCAGACCTTCCTCAATCAATTCATCAAGGTCCAAAGTAACTAACCGGCAAGGGATTTTAGAGCTCTCAGCTGGGTACACCCTGCTCAGAAGCCGTGGTGGAGAGACTTGGCATTGTATGTCTTGGAGTAATTCAAAGAAGAGCTGATGAAGATTGGACTTCATGAAGCAGTCAGGGCCACCTGCCATAGAATTGAGATCAGTGCGCCCAACTTCTTTGCTATCTTAGAGTTGTACTATCCAGCTACGGGGACCTTCTTCACTCTTATTGGTGAATTGGGATTAGCACTTCACGAGATGTGGGAGATATCCAACCTCCCGATGGGCTCGATGCTGTATGAGGAGTATTTTTCTTACACCATAGAGCTAGAGCAGATGGAAAAGGGCGACCCTGAGATGTTTGAAACCTATCGGAATTGATGTACCATTTCCACATCTGTATGGACGTCTACAATGCCTGTGAAATACAAACGGGATAAAAGTCTGGGCAGACTATCTGTTCCCAATTTTGAAAGGTACCCCAGAGGATGTTCAATTCCTGATTTTTGAAGAGGATATTCGTTAGAAGATGATATCCAGTGCTCATGAAGATGTCTTCTTGGAGGAGGAGGATGGGATTTACGAAAAGGGTGACAAGTTCAAGAGCTTTCACCATCATGCGAAACACCCTTTGTCACAAAGAGCGCTCCTCGTCGGCTTCCTATCGGTTTAGTTGAAGAAATTCATTGTTCCATCCCCTCTGCATGACGGGATCTTATTGTGGATGCTTCTCCCCACGGTCCAGCTCGTTACTGGAAAACCTCTTGGCTTGCTTCCTGCCATGGTCTGTGGCATTCAGCATGGTCTGTGATCGCTGACGGAAGCTTTCTGGCGACCGCCTGCTACCAGGAGGGGGAAGGGGCAAATACTTCCTCGTGACGGGCCAACCCTAGAGTGGAGATGCCTTACACCTACTTAATGGCATGATTTACATTGCTTTGTCCTGCCATTATCCAACCTGAAGAAGAGCTGCCATAAGGTGTACGCTTCGCGCATCTTCATTCTTTTGAAGGGTCACAGTGGTTGCGGACCTACATTACTGGAGTACGAAAACTGGTACGTCGTCATGACATGTACAACCTTTATAGATGCTTTCCTTCCATTCCTAGTGCCGGATACGATGAGGAATTTTTCGATGTAGGTGACGGGAGATCTTCCCTCGGGCAGGGAGTATTCAAGTGGTTGGTGAGCATCCGGCCATCTCATCTGGTGTATCGATGCATCGATATTTGTTACTTGCAGTCGTACATCCCCAGCCATCTTGCTCGCTAGTTTGGGTACGACCAACTTTATGTTGGGAATTCCAACCCTCGCCTGGCCTTCATGGGGAGTCTGATAGACGGAGCCAGAGCCTGGAGGCACTTTGTCGTTGGTTGCACCGAGGCTCAGTTCTGTATGCCATACTTAACCCAAATTTATTTGCAACATTAGGGTTTTGTCAATGGTACCAAACTTCCAACTCTAATCCCGTAAAATTTAACATCAATTCAACTGGATCCAAGCTCATCTTCAAAAGATTGAAGCAAAAAGTGGTAGAACAAGATCAGTGGAAGCGGGTTAGGGTCCTAGGCCTCCCGGAGTTCTTGGCTGAAGCTGGAAATGAAGCTTCAGATGCCGAGAGTCCTCGATTTGAGAAAGTTGGTGGTGAAGAGCGGCTCCTGAAGCTATTAGTGGAGCAGGTAAAGCTCCTCTTGAGAAAAAGGAAAAGGAAGAAGATCCTGACACACATTTCAAGCAGAAGCGAAAGAAGCCAGAGCCGAAGGAAGCTGCTCCTAAAGAACCAACCCAAAAGAGCCTCATAAGAAACAAGTAGAAAAGAAGGCTTGCTGAGATGCTAAAAAAGATTCTACTGCTGTGGCGAGTGAGTCAGTAGCGGAAGTCCCGCCTCCTCTAATCATTAGATTGCCTAGTCAGAAGGAGGCTCCAAAGGAGCCTACTCAGGTTTCCAGTGAGCTTGATTTTCTTCGTGTTATTTTCCTTCATCCCTTTTCTTCACTTCTATGATTAATTACTTTGCTTCTTAATCTCAGATATATGCAAGGAACTCTGGGCGGAAGAGAGGAGAAACTCGACGACCTCTTTACCTATAAGGAGGGGGATGATGCGACTTATTTTGTCTCCAAAGGCCTTGGGGATTAGGAGCTAGATGTGGGGCCTTCTTATGGAGCTGCCGCCATTCAGGGATATGAATCTGAAGATGTAGAGATTCTGAAACCCCCTGAAGAAAGGCAACTAATTGCTAAGCAACCTGTCGAAGAATCGGCTACCGGTAAGGCTTTGCCAAGACCACTGCTGCTGAGGGTATGACGCCTCCTGAAGTTGCATTGAGACATGCCAAGTAGTAAGGTTGATTCCGCTACCACTGAGGTATCTTTAGCTGATGCTGTTGTTGTTGGGGTCACCTCCCACATGGAGACTGTTTCTGCTGTGACGGTCAACACTGGGGTGACTACTGCTGTCACCTCAGCACCTCTAGGTAATGATTAAGCCATCGATTTTATATATATTGTTATTTTCTTTATTTAACTCTAAAGCCTTTTTGCAAGAACCTTAACATTGATCATTCCTATTGTGGGGCCATCTCAAGGGGAGGTAACTGCTTTCATCACATTAGACAGTGGGTGGATCGACGTCCTTTATCGTAGTATTATTCAACATCGATCCTTTTCCACTGGTAATTTGATGGTGACTGACCAGGCCGCATTAGCGTCTTCCAATACACCAACTGTAGAGCAGCCCGGGCTTTCGCTTGAGATTACTAGCGAGCTGGTTCTGTTCCTGCCATATCTCCAGCTTCAGCTATTTCTGGCTTGGAATTGGTTATCAGCTCAAGATCGCCAATGCAAGTTACCGACCCAGATTCAATGATCACCAATCCCACTTCTCTGGTAGCTAGCACTCTTATCCCCATAAAGACCCCTCCCTGATTGCTCCTTATCACTTCTGCTCAGCTGACGGCTGCCCCCATGACACCTTCAACAATTGTGACCACCAAGCTCACTGAGACTTTCTCTGCAAAGATTACTTGCTCACCTGGAGTGATAAAGGTAGAGAAGGAGTTTGTGTCAGAGATGGTTGACACCTTCCACAAGAGTTTGAAACGATGTATCTTTCTGGTGTTGAAAGGTTTGACCAATCCTTTTGAGTTTTGAAGGTCATCTTTACTCGGAGCATCGAGACCATCAGAGACTTTGGGAGAACTGATCAAGCTACCTCTTTGGAGCTGATAGTGGAAGATCTCGAGAAAGATGTGGGTGAGTGGCGTCACCTGAATAGCTCGAATCTAACCCCACTTGTCGAAGAGGAGGTCAAGCGTCTCTCCGACCATATGCACAAGACTTATGTAGAGGTGCAATAAGCATTGAAAGTAGAGTCTTAGGAGTTGAAATCCCTAGAGGCTGAGAAGATTAAAATTGCTGACACGATTGATGTCCAACAATGCTCTTGCTGATGCCAATGAATAGCTTGAGAAGGCAGAAGCAATGATTAAGAGGGTCAACCTCCTCATATCTAGAGCTGGTCAGTACGTGCGGAGGAAATTGCTCGACTCGAACAGCTGAGTGTCCAGAGTGATCAGGTTCTCAAGCTGGAGGCAAAAAAGAAGGCGATGATGGCAGAAATGCAGGCTCACTTGGCCCAGCTAGCAACCATTGACCCAGATGATCTGAGATAGCAAGCTTGGAAGGCAGAAGAGAATATGAAACTAAAACTGTCTTCTTTTGAGAATAAACTCCTATCATACGAGAGACCAGTTTATCTTCTATGTATCTTTCTTTTTAAATAAATAAAATATTTGCCTTTGACTCATTTGCTTTCTCCATATCTTTCTCTATATTTATTCATGTAATTACCCATAGGTAATATAAATCTCCCGCAGAGGAGGATGTAGTAAGCAAGTTCTTTTGGAAGAACTAAAAAGGGTGAAAATTCACCAAGTTGAATTTCTGAAGAAATTATAATTATGACTGAAATTATTCAGAGGTTAAGAACATAATAAAGTCAGTCAAATATATGAATTCATTGGGGATTAAAAGAGGGTAGATTTAGGAATTAGGAATCACTAAATCCAAAAAAGATTAAGTCTAGTGCTCTGTCAATTCGGAGGTGATAAACTGGACATAACTGATTAGAGATCATCAGACATGAAATTTTATCGTCCAGAGGTGACGAACTGGACATAATGACAAAGAAGGGTAAATTTTGGATAATTATCGGTTCAAAGGTGACAAACTAGACATAACCAATAAATTATCAAATAAGAAATGTTTTTGTTCAGAGGTGGTGAACTGGACATAACAGTAAACAAAAAGGTGAGACTTGGCTATTTGTCGGTTCAGAGGTGATTGACTGGACATGACCGATTGAGAAGCCACTAAGCTCGAAATTTTATCATTCAGAGGTGACGAACTGGACATGATGATAAAATAAAGGTGAACCTGGTTTTAGGGACCTATCTATTCAGAGGTGATAAACTGGATATGATAGACTAAGACACACTAAACTCTGAATCTGCTGCCAGAGGCAGTCGTATTAACTTAGCAGCTAACCCACTAGGGACTGCAAAGGTGAATTAGATCTGGGCACCCGTCGGTTTAGAGGTAATATGGACATGACCAACTAAGAGACACCAGACTCGTAATTTGCTATTCAGAGGTAGTCATATTAACATGATAGCAAGAACTCCTGGCCCTGACGGGGAAAGGAGAACAAACTTATGGACATGTCTGTTCAGAGGTGTTAAACTGGACATGACAGTTTGAGCACCATAAAAGGAGAAAGATCTAGGCATTCGTCGGTTCAGAGGTAATATGGATATAACCGATTGGGAGTTACTAGACTCAAAGCCTTATAGTTTAGAGGTGGCAAACTGGACATAATGGCAAAGGAGTAGTCCCTACTGGACTGGAAAATGAGACTTGCCTATCTGTCGGTTTAGAGGTAACAGGGACATAATCGATTAAGAAACCACCAAGCTAAGAATTTCTACTATTCAGAGGTGACAAGCTGGACGTGACGGTAAAAGGAGTAATTCCGCTAGGGGAAATAGGATTTGATTATAAATTTCATAGGAAAATTGGTATTTTCTTGGGAAATCATTTGGAAGAAATTATTAGAGGTATATTGTTAACGTGACAACCATGAAAGTCCACTGGGGACTTGAAAAGGAAATAATACACTTCGAGGGGAGTCTACTAGAAACTTGTTGGGGAGTTAGAAAATGAATCCCGTAAGAGATTATATATTAGAGGTAATAATTAACGTGACAAAAAGAACTCTATGGAGATTCAATAGGGAAATGGTTATTCCCTAAAATGTTGTCAGAGGTAATCATTAACGTAACAACCAGATTCCTTGTTGGGGAATTAAAAGGAGATTTTGTCAGAAGTGATCGTGACAGCTTCTCTGCTTGGGGATTTGTATAGGTGACTTGTCAGAGATGTGATGTTAACTTAACAAGGATTCATCTATAGTTCATTTTACTGGGAAAATAATTTTAGTTTGATGTGATCCTGCCATTTCATGGAGGGGAATTGGCAAGGAATTTTGGTAGAATTGGTTGTTCTTTGCAAAATATAAGAATATTGCTAGAGAATTCTGTCAGGGTATAAGAGACAGTATTCCCAAAATTCGTTTAGGGAATCAAATTAATCCTGCTAGGGAATAGAAGAATAGTACTCCTAAAATGAAGGAAAAATCAGTGGTGAAAACTTTAACATGACTTTTTGCTTTGTGGATCTACCATTCCATGGAAGGAAATTGGTAGGGGATTCTGGAGAATGAAATGGGATCAAGTCTATTAGGACATTTAGCGAATCCTCAGCTATCAACGGATTTGTTGTGTCTTTACCAACTACCATTTGAGTTGGGCTAGCCATGCTATTCTCCTCAACATGATGAGTTGTCGAGAACTTTGCGTTGGGCTTAAAAGCTAACTTTTTCTCTATCCTTTGCCAAGGGCTTAGGATCATGTAATTCTGTGGGGATGTCAGTTAGCAATTAACGCCCCTCATGGAATCTTTTCTGGTGTCTTTAATGTTGACATCGTGTATCATCATCTCCTGATGTTTGATCACCTGACTCCAAAGGGATCCCCAATGATCAGAGGTATATTATTAACTTGATCAAGGATAATATTTCTTCAGGAATTTGTCATTGATTGGCATCATAAGCATGTCACCGTTCGGATTGGACAGGCGATATGCTCCATTTGAGTAGATTGTCTCTACTACAAATGGCCCTTCCTATTTAGGTCAGAATTTACCTTTGGACTTATGTGTTATAACCATAAGTCGTCTGACAGCTAAGACCAAATCTCTTTTCTAAAAAATTCTCTCTTTGACCTTTCTGTTGAAGGCCTTTGAGATGCGAGCCTGATAAAGCTCAATACGCTGTTGAGCCTGTAATCGCTTCTCGTCTAGATCTTCAAGCTCTTGGAGACGTAACTAATGGTTATCTTCGTCGGTCATCTGGATTGCCAAAGCAACACGAAGTGACTGTATTTGAATCTCCAAAGGTATAACTGCTTCACATCCGTATACCAGAGAAAAAGGCGTATTTCATGTTGGATTCGGACCGTAGTTTGATAGGTCCAAAGACATTCACTAAGCTTCTCATTCCAATATCGTGTGCTTGCAGAGATGAACTTTTTAAGGAGCTTGATGATTGTCTTATTGAATTCTTATGCTAACCTATTGGCGATAAGGTTGTAAGCAGTTGGCTCCATATTCTGAATCTGATACTTATCGCAAACCAATAGAACGCTTGACTTGCGAATTGGGGACCATTATCGTGGATGATCCATTGGGGACACCAAATTGGTGGATAACATGATATCTGATGAGTTAACCATGTTGATGGTTTTAACTTCAACAAGCGGAACAACCTCTGCCCACTTTGAGAAGTAATTGGTAATTGCGAGGTTGAACCGATGACCTTTAGCTGACAAAGGACTGATTGACCCTATCATATCAATTCCCCAAGCCTTGAATGGCCATGGTGTGACTGTATAATGGAGTAGTTCCGGGTTTGGTGTACAAAATCCGCATGGATTTGACAAGCTTTATACCTTTTTACGTACTCGACTGCATCAGCAATCATAGTCGGCCAATAATAGCCAAGTCGTGCAATCGATCCTTGAGCTTTGGTCCTGGTTGATGAGCTCCACATATGCCATCACGAGCCCCTTTGATTACTTCTTGTGCCTCTGAATTGGATAAATAACAAAGAAGTATACCATCATATGAACGGCGGTAGAGCGTTTGTACCACTGCATCGTAGTAAAATCGAGTAGACCTTCGTCGAACAGACACTGCTTCCTTTGGGTCATCGGGTAATATGTCGTGCAAGGCATAATCGATGATCGGGAGTCGCTAGTCTCTTGGTTCAAAGTTTGTCGAGGTTATATTAACTTTGCTAACCTCTAAGCCGTACTTCAGACAGAAGAGATGACGGGTGGCCATCGTGAGATGGTAGCTTGTATCAGCAGGTAAAACCAGTGTAGTTGCTAGTGCCACTAGAGCATCTACCTTTGTATTTTGGAGGTGGGATACATGAGTGATGTAGAAACCTTCAAATGTATTAGCCAACTAAATGGTTGCATGATGATAAGGCATGAGGTCTTCATGGCAGACCTCATATTCACCCTTAACTTAGTTGATCAACTTGGAATCTCTATAAGCTTCAAGATATTGTAAACCCATCTATTAAGCAAGCTGGAAGCCAATGAGTAAAGCATTGTACTCAGCTAGGTTGTTGGAACAAGGTTCTGTTAGCGAGAATGCACGAGGGATGACGTGATTCTCGGGTGAGATAAATACTACCCCCACTCCAGTGACAATCTTACCTTTTGGCCCAGTTCTTGATCCATCAAGAACAACTACCATACATCATCGTTTGAAGTTATGTTTGGCTTCGATAACTTCATTCAGAATATCTTCATGTAGCTTTGAAGACTCAGGAACTGGATGAGCTGCTAAGAAGTTTGCGAGGGTTTGACCCTTGATGGCTCTTTGGGGTACGAAGGTCATATCATATTGGGACAGCAGTCAGTATGGCCTAATTATCCAGTATAGAATTCAGGAAACTCGGCTTTGTCATCCGAATCCGAAGAGAATTAACTCTTGAAATGACATGAATAGTCTGACCAAGTAATGCTGCATCTTCTGGATGGCAAAGACAAGAGCAAGGCATTCCTTTTCGACTGGGTTGTAGTGATTTTCTGCGTCAATTAAGGTTCTGCTGAGATAATAGATGGCTTGCTCGGTACCTTCATCATTCTTCTGTGTGAGCAGAGTGCCTAAAGAATGGTCTATGGCTCTTATATACGGTAAGAATGGTTTCCCCGCAACATGAGATGCCAGGATCGGAGGCTTAGTGAGGTATGCTTTGATATCCTTAAAAGCTTTTTGACAAACGTCATCTCAGATAAAAGATACGCCTTTCTTCATTAGGCGCGTGAATGGTTGACAGCGACCCGACAGGTTTACGATAAACCTTCAGGTGTAGGCCAGCCTACCTTGAAGACCTCAGAGTTCTTTGAGATTTTTTAGAGGCTGCATGTTTTGAATGGCTTTGATCTCGTCCGGTTCAAGATAAATTCTTTTGCATGTGACAATGAATCCTACGAACTTGCCACTTGAAACTTTCAAGAAAGACTTTATCGGGTTCATCTTTAGCTGGTAAGCCCGTAGGAGATCGAACATCGTTCTTAAATCGTGGAGATGGTTGCTCTTGTCGCGACTTTTGATTGCAATATCGTTGATGTAACACTCCACTATCTTTCACAAGTGATCGCAGAAGATCGTGCTCATTGCATGCTGGTAAGTGGCACCCACGTTCTTTAAGCCAAATGGCATAACCGTAAAGCAAAACACGCCCAATGGTGTGCGAAATGATCATCCGAGTACATCTTGATTTGGTTGTACCCTAAAAAGCCATTCATAAATGACATCCTTTCGAAGCCACATGTGTTATCATTCATGACATCCGTGATAGGTAACATAAATTCATCTTTAGGATAGGCTATGTTAAGCACGTAAGTCAATACAGACCCGGATCTTTCCGTTCTTTTTAAGGATGGGTACAATTTTAACAACCCAGTCAGGGTGTTGTTCCTCTCAAATGAAGCCATATTCAATGAGTTCTGAACCTCAGTTTCGATTGCCTCCATAATATCAGGTCAGAAGCATCGCTACAGTTGTTTGACTAGCTTAACATCCAGCTTGATGTTGATGCGATGCATGGCTACCTGAGGGTCGAGATCAGGCATGTCTTCGTAGCTCCAAGCAAAAGCATCTATATACTTCTTTATCCGGGGTATAAGATCTTGCTTCTCTGTCGGCGATAAAATTTCATTTTTAAAGATGAGCTTGGGTGTGCTTGATCACCAACATTAATTTGAATCACTTTATCTTCTGTATGAGGATCGCGCTGCTCAAAATGCTTCTCCTATTGAAGAACAAGTTGTTGAGCCAAGAATCAGCGTCAATTGGCTCAATGTCCTCTTCTTGTTCCACCTGACTGGTCGAGGCCATGTTGATGAAGAGTTTCTTGAAGGCAACCCTCACGTTTACATCAGATCCACTCTGATGAATCTAAAGAATGTGATAGTAGAGCCCTTTCAAATTCTGGATCAGATTGAGCAGATGGAGTAATATACCCCAACCCCTGCGAGTCTGATCGTAGTAGTTGGCAAGCTTTCCTTTCAGTACAAAAGGTTATAAAGGGATGCATCGTCCCTTCCCGAAGTTCAGACCTTCACGACGACATAAGTCGTATCCCATTTCTTTCATCAGACGGTATGCTGATCGTGTATAGTGAAAGAATTGTAGGGGGCTCCAAGTCTTCATCCAAGTTGTTGGATGTAGTAATCTAATGTCAGAGTCTGCCAAATATAATAGGCGACTAGTCCTTCTTGGAAGAGGGGACTACAAATACAGACCCATCATTCTCTTCTATATACATACATGCCGTCAACACATGCAGAGGCATGTGTAGAGGGCTCATATCAATAGGACTATTTTAATCATCACAACACAAGTAATAATCAAAATTGATATTTTCATTGAGGACCCATTCATCGCCATTGTCGGTGGAATTATTACAATCAGGATCGTTCAGATATGCTACAATTGGTTCTTCGTCAAAAGAAACCTCTAGATCCTTTTCTGATTCTGAGTCCACTTTGTTGCTGCTATTGATGTCATCAGGCAACAATTTTTCTACTACTTTACCATTCTCTTTATAAAGTAGAGAATCAGTGAAGTAGTTCTCTACCCCTTTGAACGACTACATTTTTGTGAACACTGTCCTGACCATTGCCTTGTCGTCCACATATATGAAGCATTGATGGAGTATAGAAGGTACGATCTAATTAGCATGGATTCAAGGTCGCCCGAGCTAGAGGTTGTAGGATGTGTCGGCGTCGATGACGTAGCATGTCACTTCTGATTTCAAGTCTCCGATTTGACATCGGAGACGGATCTTGCCCAGAGGATGACTACTCCTGGCGTTGAAGTCATATATGGTCATAGTCGTGGTTGACAACCTGCTTAATGGATGCCCAGAAAATGCAGCAGTCTCTTGGGATAATGCTTAGGGCAGACCTAGGATCAACTTGTATTCTCTTGATGAGTGTGGACCCAATGTACCCTGTACAGTAAAAAGGCCTATCGTGTCGGTTGTCTTTAAGGAGCATATTCTCAGGAGTGAAGGTGATGCATGGCACTTGCTGTTGTACCAGATGACATCGGGGGCATGAGACTCCATCTTATTTTGTAGGGATGGGTATTTGTGTCAGAAATGATTCTGAATCTTTAAGCGCATCCTTAAGTGCCTCTCTCATTTCCTTCAAGAGGCAGAGCAGCTCGAGCAGAGTAATATGAGATGGGATTTGGCCAATTGCGCCAATATGTCAAAGCAGAAGGGAGTATTCAGTCCTTTAGAAGGATTCTTCTTCAAGGACTCATCAAAGTGAATCTCCTTCTGCTTCTCCTTGTCCTTCGGCACTGGGGCCTGGAAGGCGCTGACGGTGCTGGTTGGAGTACTCCATCAGGTGTCTGTCATACTGCCGCAAGTACTATTTACCAGAATGTGTACCCACCCGCTGTGATGTGGAAGGTTGTGTTGTTAAGGCGAGCTCTCTCCTTCTGAGTCACTGAGAGAGGCTACAGTCATAGAGTCGTTATCTGCTGTGAGAGAGAGAGAGACAACATTGCATGACTTGCCTTTGAGCTTGGGTCTGTTGGTCTCTCATTGCTCATCACTAACAATATCTGGGTGGACCCACATGATTTATCCAGATTCTGTCGTGACCGGTATGAGGCCCTTAGCTTCCTGTTGTTCAACCATAAGGTTGATGACATCCAATCTCGCTTTAGGGATTGGGACAATCCGTCTTGGACAGTCATCTTTGGGAACATCCCAAAATTTAGAGTCACCATGTTGACGGTGACTTTCTTTAGTTCTGACTTGAGAGTCAGAACTCCAGCATCAATCAGGGCATGGATCTTATCTTTGTGGACGTAGCACCTGCTGGTAGGGTGATGCACCATCCTATGAAAGAGTCAATAATTAGAAGGTAACCTCTTAATACAGGAATGCGCCTCCATCACCAAAATCGACCGTCTGCACCTAGTTCATAAGAACCAAGCGCGGGCATGGAGGAAGTTGCTGTTTGGAGATTGTCAAAGTTGCCTTTCTTTCAGGAAGGGTGGCTCGCCAGTGACACGTGATGGAATCCAAGTCAAATCGATGGAAGTTTATTTTTTCCAAGGAACGGGTCATGTGTCCCCTGTGTCAATGCTTACGTTAGTAGGAAGTCTATATACAAGAGCTTCAAGTAACATGAGCGTGTTATCCTTGTGTAGCAAATGAAAGATAGCCACCACCTGCTCATCTTTAAAGGAGTACACCTTCGGCGGGAATTTGAATTCCTGATTCTCACTGGTGTTATTCTTCTGCTTTGGTTGAGCCATCCCTGATAGCTCAACGGACATGGTTTCCTTCACTTTGATTGAGAAGGCTGGACTGCATCCCACCCTTTGGTGTTGACCCCCCATTTATTCTTAGGGACTGAGAGCTCAAACTTCTTAGCTGATTTTTTGGCTATCTCGGCTTGCTCAACAAGCTCCTTTCATATATGGGCTTTGACAGCTCCCATATGAACTTCTATTCTGTCAAGAAAGTTATGCCGACATGTCTGGAGTAACATGGGTAACGGCATATGATCATATACATATTTTGCATTCTTTTCATTACACTCCTACATTTATCGTATAATAAATCTGCTAATTTTCTTGTCTTAAATGTCTTTTTTGTAGAAGATAATCATGAAGAAAAGAAGATTAAATCAAATAAATATCAGTTAAAATCAGATTTAACTGGATCTATTTGGTTAGCTGAGAATGATCCCAGATCTAGTCAGTTAAAATCAGATTTTGGTGAATCAATTCGGTTAACTTAAAAATCTATAAGGATATCACCAGATCCAGAACAAATCAAGAATTGGGATAAATGTTTAGATAAAGATCAGAGTACATCAGAAAGATAACACCAAATGGAAATCGGTAAAATTCAAATTTTTATAAATCCATTTTTATTAGCTAAGATCAACCGAGGATAACGTCAAATATAGAGTCTAAACAGAGAATCCAAGGGGATAATCCAAGATGAACGGATGCTAGGAGGCCATGCTTCCTGGATGTGGCCAATTGGCCACATCTAGGCCGCGGATTCGCGACTTTCGGATCTGCAGCCAAAGTCACGGATTTGCGGCAATCTGGTAAGATTAGGGGGAGCGTTTGCTCCCCCTATCTTCAGACGCTCTCCCACGTTCTATATTTGCTATAAATACCTACAAATTCTCAGTGTACAGAGGACGATCGGGCAGAGAATATAATAGATTCTGTATAGGTTTAACTTAGGTTTTTCTTTTTATTTTAGTGTAAATTTTTTTTTTTTATGTAACTGAGATCGAAGAGCAGTTTCATGGGGGAACAAGAGTGATGTTTGTACTGAGAGTGACACGGGTGTAAGTATTCTTCCTTTCTTTCATTGTTATTAAATTTAATCAAAGTTTTTTTACTCTTATTTTTATTACTTTTCTCTTTTGTGTTTGTAAATCCAAATGACTCCAAAAGTTTCGAAGTTGCCTCGCCCTTGTAAGTGTCGTTGATGGCCTATGGTGATGAACAACCATTTCTATAGTAATATAGCTTGCACCTCATTTAGTAGTATAGATCGGCAGTGGAGAAGATCTCATCTGTCATGCTTCGTTCGCCTTTAAGCAAAGGTACACCGTTAATAAGGATTCCAGGTAAGTCATCAACCAGAAAAGGTAGGTAAGTTCTTTAGTTTTCTTTTTCTTTCTTTTAATCCTTAGTTTAGATCACTACTATCTCCCAACTCTTTTATTTACTTTTTTAATTTCTTTGTATAAATTTTATTTTCTATTTTCTCCACTTTCTCAATCTACCACTTTTTCACAAATTAACATAACATATTTTCCTTTTCTTTTAAAGAACAAGAGAAGAATTTTAACCATTTCAAGTGAACTAAAGAGAACTTACTCAAAAGTTTCATCGCTAGTCTCTCCATGTGGATCACGACCTGCATAGCCACTTGCTATAGCGGTAGCATTGAGTACTTGCACTGCCTATTATAAAGTTCTGAAATTACGTATTTTCTATGTGCAGATTTTTTCTCAATCAAATTTTGGCGCCGTTGCCAGGGCAATCTGAGTGAACTACTAACCTTTATTTTTGCAGGTTGGTTGAATTGCAAAGTAAAGTTTCTACAGCTATTTATTTTCTTGTTTAACTCACTGTACATACTTTCTAACCTCAACAGTAAATTGATGTTTGTTAAATGCTAAAACAATTTAGACTTTGTATTTAGGCATTTGTCTAATTTCGTTTACATTTTACATTACTGTTGAAGAGTGTTAGAGCAAAGGTACGTACGCATAGTATGTAGTATAGGAACACTTTTGAATTAGTTACATTGCTTAAGTGTTGCTTTTCATATACATGTACACATTGCACTAAATTGATTTAAGGGCTTATCCTCTAAACAAGATAAAGTGGGAAAGTATTACTCTCCCTTAACCAACAAATAATGTCCTCACTCACTAACCCAAGCCTAATTAAAACTGAGTAGACGTTGGCCCTAGGGACATCTCGGATTCAAGAGGAGACTGACCTAAGGGGAAAGTTGATTAGAATTTGACTCTTGCTAAATCGGTGTCAAAAGTTGGGATTGAGGGCGAAATCCTAAAGGCCAGTGGTTTGGCTTAATTAGGCCTGTTGCTTTTAAGCATGGATACCTCCCACCAATCTTACCCCTACTTGGCCGATTAACTTGTGGTCAGATTTGGCAATATCCCCCCCTCCGTAAACAGTCTAACCAGTTAGAGTCGTCTAGGTTTAAGCTTTACCCTAACTTAGGCTAAATTTTTTCTTTTTATTTGTTTGTTTTTTTCTTTATTTGTTTTTGACATTTCTTGTGTGATATGGCTTATAAACAATAATTTTTTCAATTTTAATGATAATCCATATTACACCTCGACCTCTTTTTCGGATATTACCAACCCGGTATATCATAACTTTAACAACCAAGTGTGTCAGATTAGTCTTATTCGAATCAATACATGCCCCAGTCCCAATATTATGAACAAGAATGGAATAATCATTACTACTCTTCACAAAGTCAATAGGGATACAACTTCCCCGAATCATATTGTCAACTACTATTCCAGCATTCAGCCTATAATTTTTCTAGTCATGGTCAATCAATGGAAGAAAAAATATGAGGCTATGAAAAGTATAGAAGCCATGATTGAGTCCCAAGAACATAAGCTGAAAATGATGGACTCACAATTTCACAAAACTCTCAAATCCAAGATCCTTACTCCATGTTCCAAGTCTCACAATAAAAAGAAGAACTTATGGACTCAGATAGGAGTATGAAAAACCTAATTCGGTCGAAAAATGCTTTTAACCAATATGTTGATAGGCTAGAAGCATAAATGAGTCGTTTGCTCAACATAATGAAACAAAGGAATAAGGAAACTCTACCTAACACATGTTCGATCATTCCTGATTGCCCTAACTATATTGATAAGAATGAAGAATCATAGTGTCTTGGAGACTTTAATCAAGAATCAATTTCATCACACAAACTTGAACTTGATCAATTCCAAATCTTGAACAATTGGCAATTTTTCCATTCAATGAGATTGAATTTGAATGTGAATGTGACCCTGATCCTCAACTTTATGATTTAATTTCCATCATCGAATTTGTGTTGAATTCGGTATCCTTACCCAACTTGGACCAATTTTCGAGCCAACATTTATTCCCGTACTTATAGATCTAGAAGTTGAATCACCAAATTTGGATAGTCACATTCCATTGATGGAAAAATAATGTGATTTTCAATTCTTTAATTTGGACTCAACTCTTGAATCAAAACCGACTCTCGAACCCAAAGTTGATTTTCTCGAGTTAGTATTGATTCCAGAACCTATCACTCCTGAGCCCAAGTCAACCATTTCACCTAGTCACATTCTTTTGTTAGACATAGGTATAGACCATGATGACTCTGTGATGATTTTTTAAGACTGGTCATGTAAAGGGAATAAGTTCATGATAGGATCTTTTATGATCCTATTCGTATTGGGGAGTGTAAATATGTAAATAGAAAAGAGGTCAATAAAGATAGGTTTTATGAACCCACTCGTTATCTTGATCGGGTAGCAACGCTTGACCCAATCTGACCACCACCGAAACCACCACCTTAAGGTAATATTTTCCTTCCATTCTTCTTTTTCATGTATTGTATTTATGCATTCATTCATACATTGAGGACAATGCATGAGATAGACGTAGGGGAGGGTTCTAACATAACATAGGTTTTTTTAATTTAAAATAAAAAAATTAACATTTTTCTTTCTTTAAAAAACTTTTTGAAAAGAGAGCAATATTTTGACATATTTTTTGTAAGAAATAAGTCAATTTTAAGGAATAGGAGAATCATAGTTAGGATTTCTTATACTTGGTCAAAATAAGATAATTTGTTTGATTTCTAGAGTTAGGAAGAAAATAATAGAATGAATTAGAAGTACAAGATCCTTTCTAAATTTAAAGAAACACTATAGTTTCTTATTTATGAAGGCTAAAGTATAAGAGACTTATGAGGGTTAAACCTAATTCTTACATCATTCGGTCATTTTTACTTAGATGTTGAAAGTTCTTTTCATGAAAGAATTTTGCTAACAACTAACTACTTTTTTTTACTTACTGGATTTGTGGGTGCAATCCACTGAAAACCCTCAGGAGACAATACTCCTCCTCTAGGGGAAACCTAGAGGTTTAAAGGCTTGTTGCATATGCTCAGTGCAATCGCGTCACCTGCGAATGTGGTGTAATAATTTTTGTTTTGCTCGGGACAAGCAAAAAGATAAGTGTGGCGTATGATTAGTCTCTAATTTTGCATAATTTTCATCACATTCTCATATTTATTGTATGTAAAATTCTGCTAGTAAAACCTTACTTGCTTGATCCTAGGTCCATGGTGTGCAAATGAAGAAGACCCTAAATCATCATTTAATGGGTGACTAAAAGCCTACCAGTAGCCATTGACTTTAGGGAGGAGATTTTGTCAGCCCAGGGCATCAAATCACGAATCCAGGAGATCAAGTGGACAGGGACAGATTGGGCGACGCGCTGCCCGAAGCCAGGCGCGCCCGCACCTGCGCTTTGGGCCAGGGGTCGTCCCCCTGGCCTCATTTCCCCTGATTCCTATAAATACCCCCCCAGGGGCTTCAGTTGGGAAATATTCAGAGTTAGAGCATTGTTGTAATCTTTTTTTAGGATTGTAGTTGTTTTAGTTTCTTTCTTCTTCTAGTTTTAGTTTTTGTCATTAGAGTGAAAGAGAGAGTGTGTGTAAAGGTTGTATTTGAAGGTGACAAGCTAATACAAGTAACTACTTCTCTTTCTTCTTTTCATTTACTTGTCTTTGCCATTTACTTTTACTTCCTTGTTGTAGTGTAACTTCCTTCCTCTTCACTTCTTTTCTTTTGCTTTCTTGTAGTGTAACTCCCTTTCTCTTTACCCCTTTTCTTTTGTTGTTTCTTTTACTATCATGTCTAATTAACTCTTCCATAGCATGGCTAACTAACTACTAACCTACTAATCTCTAATAACTTGCTTGATAAACCCAAATGAGTCAATAATATCAATAAGCCTTGTGCAAACGAGAGTTATGGAATCTTAAGACGAGGTTCTAAGTCTAACTTACCTACAAGTATTACTTTCTTATATTTCCTACTTAATGATTTTTATGAGTTGTGTACTTTACTTGTTATTGTAAGTTAGAGATTTTCCTTTTAACTTTGCTGATACCATTAGTGCACTTGTGTCTTCCCTTATTCTCGCCTTTTATGGATCTTGATAAGGGAATGTCCAAGTTTTTGCCGTGTTAAGCTAAGTTATAGGAAGAACTTTCACTCAATTTTTACGTGAACAGTTCTATGCATAAGGGTTATGCTTGCCTATGATCCATCGTGAGGCTACATCTTTAAGAAGTTAGGATTAGTGGGAGCAATTAGTAGAAAGTTAGTCATGCGCTTTTACCATCTAGAAAAATCACTTTACAACCACCAAATCATTTTAAAATAATTTTTGAAACCAATTTTTTTCATTTTCCAATTCTATATTTTGAAACAAAGAACTTGCTTTTTCTTAAATAAAGAAGCTATAACAAGCTTTTATCGCACTCCCTCCTTGTGGATACGACCCGTATAGCCACTTCGCTACTACAGAAGAATCGCAAAAGCAGTAACATCGACCCACACTCTTTTCACTTATTCTTGTACTTTCTTTTGCCGATCAAATTTTGGCGCGTTGTCGGGGAAGGAACGGCTTTATTGTTCAATACTAAAGATTGTTCTTTGTTTTGGTGTGTAGAAGAAGTACCAAGGAGCTCACGATCACAGGAAGCGAAAGAAGTGGCCAAGGACGTTGCGCGAGGATTCATTTGCCCTCGGAAAAAATTCGTGTAAAAGTGAGTTTTTTCGATTGAAGTACTAACAAACTCGTTTGCAGTGTTGCCGAAAGCTGCTAAAAATTGCTTTCTAAATTTTTTAGTTCCATTGAATGCTTCACCCTATACATGTTTAATAAACTCAACAGAAATTCACTTGTTGCTTAATTGAAATTTGGATTAGACTTTGCATTTAGGGCACGTACCTATTTCAATTCATTTCAATTTCTGTTAAAGAGTGCTGAAGAAAAGGTACGTGTGCATTCATATAGAATAGGACCAACACTTTGGAGTGATTTATCGCTTTGAGTGTTACCTTGTTGTGAATAAACTGTGCACTTGCACAATTGACTTTAAGGGCAAAACCCAAATAAACAAGATAAGGTGGGGATTTCATCACCTTTTTTAGCCCAAAAATCATCTTCAAGTGCACTCATACTTTCCCAAGCCTTAACTAAAAATCAGAAGACGTTGGCCCTAGGACATCTCGGACTCACTAAGAGATTAACCGAGGTTGAAAATTGCAAGAACTATACTCCTGCAAAATCGGTGTTAAGGAAAGTGAATTGAGAGGCAAAGCCTCAAAGCTCCGTGGTTTGGCGTAATTAGGCCCGTAGCTCACGCCCAGATACCTTCCCCCGAGCTTTGCTCTTTTCTGACCGATTAACTTGTAGTCTAGTTCCTGCATTAACCTTCCCTAGAGAATCAATCAGTTAGGAGTCGTCTAGGTCCAGGTACCTTAAACTAAGGCTTTGTGGTTGTTTTT